>JAPZPB010000369.1:0-39176 GCA_037952635.1 Bryoglossum gracile | reverse complement strand
GCTCTTTAGTTTTGAATCCTCGAATAGGTTGTGGAATTGCTCCTGCCGTCTCAGTAGGCGAGAGAGATTTCTACACTGCAAACGTCGCCCATAAGATTGCAGAACACCTTGTCCGCTCAGGACGGAGCAAAGAGGCGATGGGCAAGACGCAAAAAGCCTCCATAGCTCTTAGAGTGGCCTTTCGCTTGAGGAAAGAGATTACCCAGGAGGATCGAGATGTGGACAGCTTGACGATGGAAGACCTCGACGAAATTGTTGCTTTTTGGGCTCGTTGATGAGCCCTCCTCCTTTCTTTGAATGCTAACAGAATGGGAGTGATAACTTTGGGTCTAGTGTGGTTTCTCTTCCTCTTTTGAGTCAATGCGAGATACATTAGCATCTATGAGTATGCACAGCTGCAATATAAAACCCGTAGTGCCTCAATTGTCCAGTGGCTATTCGGCTGCAAATAAAGCAAAATAACCAAATATTCGCAATCAAACACAGCAAGCAGGTTGAGGAACTCGCAAAGCTCAACACGGGATACCGTACCTCGACTTCCGGAGTTCTCCGTAGGAACAAGTTGGCCGTTATAACACTCAGAGTGGAAGCCATATCACACCCGTAGCTCTTCCACGTTTCTCTCATTCGCGGCACACGGTGCAACGATAAGGATTTTTCTCGACTGCTTCGGCGCTGATTTTCTCAATTAGCTGATACCTTGGGTGCTGCTGCTTCTAAAGCAAGGGTAAGGTAAAGAGGATTTAACGCATATAACCTATATCACGTAGCAACGAAGAGATAATGTCCATAGTTAATTAAATTATTAGTCGAATACATTAGCACGGGGTAACCTTAAGCCGAGCGCACGTGCACGACCCTAATTGGCTGGCACGTGAGACGCCACGTGCCTAAACGAGAGGAAGCGGTCCGATTTTCGCCAGGCTGGTGCCTAAGGCTGCAAGGGTTTTGATGCCCAAGTAATACTACACGTAAGTCCGTACCGTGCTTGACCAAGACTTCCATGCACTCGATGAAGCCCCTCTCCGCAGCGTAATGCAGGGGCGTTTGGCCGTTTTCGTCCCTAAAATTTACACTTGCTCCGCTCTGGATCAAGGACTTAACCAAGTCCAGATCGCCGGCCTGCCGCGTGGTGAAGCTTCGTCATCCCCAAGTCGTGTTTGTCCTCTACTATAGGTCGAGCACTGTCACCCGTGCACTGATATCATCTTCGCGGTGTCCCACATTGCCATCTGCAGCCTCAGCCTCAGCGTCATCGTCTTGTAAATCCAGGTCCTCGTCGTCCAGTACGCTGTACATGGATGCACGTGTAATTCCAAAAGCCCCGGCCGGCCCATCATCTTCTAACGGTTGGTCGCTATCGACGTTCTCCACGTTCTCGTCATCATCGCTGGGAAGTTTTTGCAGTGTAAGCAGAGCAATTTCCTTCATATGACTAGCGACGTGTGACTGGAGAGCTTCACTCGAGAAGACAGCGCTAGATTCGACCTTTCCCGAGGGTTGAAAATCGTCGCCAAATGGACACTCCAGCACCTTATCGAGGACTGGCCTCCGTGCGGCGTTGCTGAGGGTCCCGGCGTGCGCTTCAGGCACGCCGTGCTCCTTGATGGAATGCTCCTGGTACTGGATCTCCTGGTCAAAGACGATCGGATAGTGAGAAGGGGCCCTGCACTCCCATGTATGCCCGTGAGCAGTCTGCATGTGGCTGGACCAGGCTTTCGACGTTTCGAATGTGAGCGGAGCGGTCCCGTGCCCGTGGTGACCTCCATCCAGGCAGTGTGAAAAAACACAAATGAAAGGCTCCAGGTCTCCGATGACATGATTTCTGGTGCGTATTAGCCACATGTTCCCATGAAACGACAGGAATGATCTGCTTACTGCCACAGCAATGACCTTGCAGTGTTCTTGAACTCAATAATGACGCCGCAGTATGGACACTGCTGCGTTGGCGGTATGGGAGGGAACGATAACTTGTTGTTCACGAGAACAGATTTAGCCCGGGGAACCTCAGTTGTGGATTTGGCGTAGAAGGCCGCAACGGCAGTTTGTCGAGCAGTAGTCGCATTCGTTGCTGGCGCTGGCGGCATTTTGTTGGTCGTCGCAGGCTTTGGCAGCGCGCTCGGCGCAAACCGTACAGCCGGCGCATTCCCCGTCACTTTGGGGAGTTGAATAACGGCCGGAGTCGTTTCCGGGCTCTGAATACTTAGATTAATGCGCCTTCGATGGGAGCGCTGATAATATAGCCGTCGAAGTCGCAGCGCGTTGGCTTCGATCAATGCCGAGCGGAGCGTCTCCGGCGCCTCCGGGAATCGGAACTCAATATAGCATTTGGTATCGAGACGCAACTCGTCTATGGCCTTGTTTGCCTCTTCGTCGTCTCTGTACCTTTCGATCTTGCGATCCCGGTTGGCTTTGGCGGACTTTCGAACGGCGTTGGATAGACGGAAGAGCCGCGTCAATGTTCCGCAGATTGTCTCGGTGATCTTCAAAATGTTCTCTTCTGCTGGATCGACATCGCTCTCTGAACCACTTGCGTCATCGTCGGCTCTCCTCGTGACTCCCGAATTGCCATGTACTGAGATGCGTTGTCTCTTCCTGCTCGAAATTTGTGGTGGCCGGTCGTCGATTGGCTTCACTGTTGTCGAGACTCCCATTAGCCTTGATCTTCAATCCATCCGGATGTGGTACGGAAAGTACTCACAAGACAGCAAGGTATCGCAAATAATATCCAGGAGCTGATGTATGATATCCGTGGCTGTGGGACTGAATCGGAGTCGGTAGTCCAGCGAGACATTGAGCGGCCCGTAAACATCCATGTTTGATGCCCACAGAGAAAAGCGTGCCAGCTGGTCGTCCATGATAGTAGGGTCTGGCACGATTTCCGGCATGACCATGTACTTGTGGAAAAGAGAGTGGCATTGTTTCGCATGCTCTGCGATGGTCGGGCTAAGATCATCTTGGAGGAAGACATCTTCCATAGACTCGTCCCCCGCGCGCTCGAGACTTTCCATGTTGAGAGGGCGCGGTGCGGGCCGTTGCGAGTCTGTCGGTTTCATCAAAAACGCGAAGCACGTACGTATTATACACGTAGTGTGCCTGTTGTGTTTTGGTTGATGATTCTTGATTTTGTTCTATGTATTTGGGTGGTGGGAATCTCAATATATAATTGAGGCTCCGCGCTAGTGACTCATGAGGCTGAGCGTCCATAAGGCTAAACATCACGTGATCGTATATGGTTACGCGAAGGTGGGAATCAAAGTGTAACGAATGGCGTTTCAGCAACACGCTACTGTAGATAATACTTCTTCCGCTGATCTTCATCCAGCCAAAGGATCCCAGTGGAATCTTTAAACCCATCATCTTGGATGCGCGGACGACGACACTGATTCCCAAAGCCTGCCGCAATCCGTGCTTGGATTATTCTCTCGAAAACGACCGCAAAGGTCGGCAAAGCCGGCGTCACTGAGATCACGGAAATGCGAGGCCTGGCTGCTCTAGTGACGCATTGGGTTGATGTTGGGCGCAGCTTTCGCGGCTGTTATGTCGACAGAGCCCAGAATATGGTGTTTTTGCGGGGATAGAATCCTATTCAAGATGGCGCTTGCGCTTCTGTTTCGTTTTCGTTGCCCTATTTTTGGGTGAGGAAGGTCGTATTCGTTTCTGCTTCGCAAGGCGTGCCCCCCTATCTTCGTCGTCTGACTCGGGACTGTTAAGCTCGCCGTCCCTGTAGGCGTCACTATGGCTCCCCAACTCGTCTTGATCTGGCTGTGGAGATGCAGCGTGGTTGGCTAGCTCGAGACTTTTCATCCTTCTCACAAGAGAGATAGGCCTCGTCAACCTTTACACCAATACCCCTCCGCATCTTTTCCCACCTCTTGCCGTGGTTGTCTGCTGTCCTCATCGTCGTTGTCCAAGTCCATGCCCTCTGACTCTTGCTCCTGCCCTTGCCCCTCTTCACCATCACAGACAGCAGAACTCATTCCCGTAGGCTGCTCCAGATAATGCGATTAATTGTAATTAATCGCCAAGACATCGCATCGCACTGTAATATAATGTGATGTTTTAAAATTATAACCATTAAAAACTAAAGCGTATTTTTTAACTTAATAATTATAAAAATAATCAAATTTTATATAAGCTAATATCTTCAAAGTTATAAGTTTATATATTAGGTTGATATTCTCTGTTTATATAAGCATCTGCATGTGTAAACTAACAAATTTATACAAAAAGCTCTTGGATTCTCAATTGCAAAACCTAACAACATCTCGGGAAAAAAATCCACACCATCCTTCAAGCTTCCGCTGAATCAGCTACCGCATACCCCGGGCTTGTCTTCAACAAATCGAATTCCCTCTCCGCACGCCACGACAAATGACTCTCCCCTGCGAAAAGCAAGTCCAACTCTTCTAAATGCCGATTCGCTGTTTCTTTAGGCCTATTAGCTTGAGTCTAGTATTTGGGGGTTTGACTGACCAATGTAGAAGAGATAGATCGGGACCAGCATGATTAGGTTGATGAGTGCAAACAGAATGAAGACCCAGAAGCCGATGGCGTTGATGAGATATGGAACTATCTCATTGATGACTCCGCCGGTAATCGAGAACGCCACCGTAGCCAGAGCAACCCCTTTTGCTCGGCTTGCGAGAGGAAATATTTCGGTGGGATATACCCAGCTGTAGTAATTAGCAAGACTACTCAATCCAACAAACATAAGATCATACCAAGTTGTCAACCATGTGCTGCCATAAATGAACGTGTACAAATACAACACAGCTGCAACCCCTCCTCCAAGCTGATTTGATTCTGACGTCTCTCCATTTTCTGATTTCGAGACCACTTCGTGCGCCAAAACACCTCCCACGCTTTCACCTATTAACAAACATTTTTCAATGGAAGAAGAACTCACATCAAGACAATTCCCATCAAACTTGAACCAGTCAGCATCAATTTCCTCCTCCCAACCCGATCTGATAAGTAAATGGCAAGCGCTAGACTTGCTGTGTAGCTGATATAGTTTCCGCCAGCCAGCAATGACGGCTTATTCCCCGTGTACCCCGCTAGGGTAAACATCTCTGGGGCATACGTGGCAATGAAATCAATACCAGTCAACTTCTGCATAACCTGAACACCGGCTCCAAGAACCACCCTGCGCCGAGTGTGAAGGCTGTCCTTCTCGAAGAGCATAGATTTAAAGCTGTGGGAGGTACTTGAAGCCTCAAGCCGGATTGCATCTTGTATCTCGCTCATTTCTTGATCAATTTGGAGTTCTGTTGGATGAAGTCTGCATTGGAGTAGGACTGCTCTGGCGGAGTCAAGCTTCTGGATCTTTGAGAGATGTCGAGGAGACTCGGGGTAGAATGGAACGGCGGCAAGCAGGATCAGCAGGAACAATGCTTGGAAGCCCAGGGGGAATCTCCACGCAAACGAGGCGCTTTGGGTCTTCAAGCAAGCGTACTCCATCCAGTAAACACTATCGACGATCAGCTCAAGGATTATTCTAGCAAGAGCAACTCACATTGTAGAACCTGCCAAAGCGAGAGTGAACTCCACAGCAACAAAGGCTCCTCTTAGATGCGGATCAGCAAGTTCTGACGTCCAAATAGGAACGACTGTATTGAGATGGCCACATCCAACCCCACCAATGATTCGGGCAAAAGCCATCCAAGTGAAGTTTTGCGCAGAGGCTTGAAGAGCAGCTCCAAGTATCCCCCAAATGCAGCCTAGCTGAATTGTTTTCAACCGCCCAATTCGATCTGCGTAATGGCCGACAGATATTGCCCCTGAAATGATCAGCCACTGTTATATATCTCCCCTCTAAAAATTCTCACCGATTGCAAATCCTCCAAACCATAGGCTGACCAGTCCTCCAATAGCAGCAGAATCCCTCTTTGAGCCAGAGCTGGCTCCCATCAACCGAAGGTAATCGTCATTCGTATTAACCAAACTCATGACACTCGCATCATAGCCGAAGAACATGAGGACGCAACCAGCAAGTCCGAGAATGGCGTACATCATCGGTTTGCCTGTAAGCTTCAAGCATCGCTGTGGCGAATATCCTCCTGGGATCATTTTGGAGAGGGAGGATTCATCTGCACAAGTTAGTGAGTGGCGAAAACAGCTTAGTTTTGGGGCATACTGTGGTAGACCTGGATCTCAGAGCGCTGAGTAAATTCCAGATGTGTGGAAGAAATCTTAGGATCCATTTTTGGTAATCTTACAAGGCCTGGGTAAGGCGGTATCTTATTAAGTAGGAAAGGGAGATGACACGATGAGAACAAGAGAGTTCGACCAATTTGGAGAGCAGACTGGTGGACCATTGATGATATTTCTAGGAAAAGGAACTGCAGATATGTTTATAGTAGGAGTTTCCCGTCAAACGCCGCATACCTAGGTCATCAATGTAACGGGGGAAATACTTGGTACTTGGTACTTGGTACAGTGACGGAGCTGGAGGGTGGGGGTTGGAGGGCGGGGTGAGTTTTAGGAACGATCTGCGTCTACTAGCAGACTCGGGATATCAATCAGCGATCCAAAGTGCAGGGTTTTGGTTGATACTGTTTGCAGCAAGTAAAGGTTCGCGGCGATCAAGAGGATAGAGAAGAGCTGGTCCGCAAAGGAAGCAGAGTAGAACTGTTTGCCAGGTCCCTCATTCTCTGGTTTCCAAAACAACTCATCCAATTAGCACATGTGAATCCGAGAGAATCCTCGAGAACCCTCCTTTGTATAGATAGTTTGAAGAGGCCAAGTTCTTGTATGAATCAGTTTTCCAGACACTTGTGTAGCCCCGCGCCAATCTCAACACGGCTGTGACACCCAAATATTCGCCAGAGCAAACGAATGTGGACCAGGCGCTGAAAGTTTCCCCAGGATTTTTCAAGGAGAGGCTGGTTTGAAAGCGAAACTAATCGGCGTGTAGAAGCGGATTCTCCAAGGACTCTTCTCCAAGGAGATTTTGCTTAATAAACGGCGGGATTTATGAGCTTGAATAGCATAGGATTGTCGAAAGAAGCTGGCAGAGTGTGCCCTAGCCAGTAACGAGAAAATATTGGGAACTCAACTGAAGGTACTCCTGTTCCTCAAACGGTATTTCCTGAGCAGTTGTTCCCATCGTTTTGGCGCTCATGACAACAGCCTTGCAAGAGGCCCCCACCAACACCCAACTATGGTTGCTCTCTCAAACACGCAGGCGCCGTTTTGTAATTGCGAGCATCATAAGGAATGGGAGATGACCTTTGAAGGGCCGGGAGGGATATCGGGAGAGAGTCTTCGGGTTGTTGCTTGGAGTGACGTTGGCAAGTGCCCTCTTCAACGCGCGCATCTCCCATCACAAAAGGTATCGCTACGAATCTACCGAGAGTCTGCGGATATGATACAGTAGTGGCATAGTGGGAGGATTGTTGCGAGGAGAGCAGCGTTGCCTGGAGGTTGGAGTGCTTGCTTTTGCCGAATTTGGAGCTCGGCATCAAGTCTCTCTCT
Organism: Bryoglossum gracile; assembly: GCA_037952635.1. Lineage (NCBI taxonomy): Eukaryota > Fungi > Ascomycota > Leotiomycetes > Helotiales > Bryoglossaceae > Bryoglossum > Bryoglossum gracile. The sequence continues at coordinate 31,697 of JAPZPB010000369.1, read as the reverse complement.
CCCCTTTCCTACAAACCCTTCTGTATCAAATTTCAAGTCCATGATCTGAATGAACCAGGCCCCAGCTTACTGTCCTTGTTGGTAAGGAGAAGTCTCCTAGGCAGCATCGCATCCACAGACCGACCAATGCCTCTACAGTTCTTTGTTTTTACGTTCAATCTGCTTCTTGGCTTTAAACACAACCCCCGAAATCGCCAAGGAAGTGCTCTCAATGGCAGCGATAGCATGATAATAATCGATTCAGAATGGACTGAGCATAATTGCTTCCTGCTGATCCGTAGGGCCAGCCAATAAGAGCAGTTCTCATTGCAAATCCCCATTTGATAGTTTGTTCGCAACCGACACTGAAACATCTGTTGCACCTTGGACATCCATGAGGTTTTTGACCTCTCATAACTATGGGCTTTCAGCCTTTGGAATTATTCAAGGTCGCACGCATCATTGCCAAGCTCGATGCTCTGCCTCCGTATGTGTTATTTGAGCAAAGCATTCGCAACATGATGGGTTGCTTTCTCCTACATACATCCGTTACCGCTGGCCCCAAGCACTAGAGAGTGAATAATTCCTACTCGACGCCACTCTTGTTTTCTCGTATTGTATATCTTACATTCAACGTCCAAGTCTTCCTCGTACTGTGCCTCTACTTCTCTCACTTCTCACGCGTACTAACACCAATAGAAACCCACCATGGATGCCCTCCCAATCGTCCTTGGAGTGATAGTACTCGTTATCTTTCTCATCGGATTGGCTTCACTCATTAACCTAGCAACCAAGAAAGATAAATACAACTCTCAAGTGTGAACTATGTGTTCAAAATCCGAGACAAGGAACCACCTACCAGGGAAACTTTTCCATTACCAACCATCGATGTCCCTGCCTGCCTGTCCCATTTTACGCAAGCCATTATAATCGCTATTACATTCGACTCCCTTTAACCCCAACATTTCGTCCGTTCCACCACTTATTGGCAGCCACTCGGGCGGGGAACTCCTACTGCACCTGCTAACTCGATTGACCTAACATACGCAAACGTTTCTTGATCCTGACCGGAGAATGTATTAATACATAACAATACATATGCCAGCAGCCTGATTACCAGTAGCTGTTACTTTGTTTGCCAATTAAAGTTGGTCCTGGACCCGAGAATTCGGTTTTGGAAACCCCCAGCCCGCCTCACATGTACTGTACTGTACATCTCTTACAAAAGTACGCATTGTTTTCCCCTCCAAACATGACTCCAAAGAGTCACGTCTCCCTAGTGTACTGTATGTGTGTTTATGTGGCACCAATTGCTGATTTGTACAACGGTTCACCACTTGAATCTCGGTACTTTCCAGCACTCCTTTTGAACAACGGATGCAGCTCAAGAACCGTTTCGCCTATCGCAGATTCATTGAGTCGAGGCATACTTTAGCGCATGCATGTTCCAGACACGGCAGTCTTCAGCAGCCAAGAATTTCAACGGGCAATTGGGCTGGAGAGGATGGCTAGCGTTAGTGTAGATGTTCTCTATCTTGGTGGAGTTCAAGGCGTCGATTTATTTTCTCACGTCAGAGATCCGCTGAGGCTTCTTATATTGATTGAGCGCTCTTGGTGTTAATCCTGTGCTCCGAGTGAATTACCTCCTTTATTCCAGAATTTCCAATACTGGGGGCTTTTGGAATGACTCGAATGACCTGATTATCAAGTTAGTAGCATTATTCAAGTTCCCTCAAGGTCTTGCGGGTCCGATTCAGCCGCGCATGCACTTTGTATACAGTCAGGGGTGTTTGACCTGAGAGGAGATGATCAGAAAGAAAACCATCCAAGGCCCAATTTCGCCCTGGTTCTTGGAGTCTTAGACGTCTTGAATAACACACCTCTCCGCAATTCCAAGAGTGACAAGGCAACGAGGGGTCAAATCAAAATCGAGGCTTATCCGGGAACGTTGTACTGTACTATCTCCCCAAAATCCGGTTGTTAAACTGTACTGTGAGACCATGCATGCGTTGCCAGTGCAGTTTATGTTTATTGGTCCATGGGGAGGAGCTGTCAATTGATTTCCCCTGAGACTCACCCGAGCATGCAAGTGGGGAATCAAAAATTTCTTCAGCCAGCAAAATCATCAAGTAACGATAGCAAGGGAATTTCGGAGTCAGTCCATTCCCTAATGCTTGCACATATGATCACTCGAGACTTCTGAATCCTCAGGATCAGCGGGTTGCCCAATTACAAATATCCAGCTCTGTCGCCCATCATCCTCCACTTTCCACTCTACTTCCTGCCACATGAGATTCCGATGGATTACTCTTCTCCAAAAACATTGGCTTCGAGCCCCATATCCATCTCCAGCATATCAATACTTTTATTCCTTGCAATTGGAATTGCACATCTACTTTTCAAGTTGAGACGCAAACACGATCTAAGGGCACCACCAACTGTGTCATCTGGAATTCCTATTATAGGGCATCTCTTCGGACTTTATCGATATCAAATATTCTATTTTGACCGTCTTGTGGCGTCAAATCTGCCTCCGCTCTTTAGCTTCTCGCTCATGTATAAAAAGATCTACGTGATCACTGATCCCTTTTTAATATCATCTCTGCACAGAGAGAAGTCGTTCTCGTTGGATCCTATCATGAAAATGATTGCCAGTTCCATTGCCAGCGACTGTCCAACTACATTCGCACTGATGAAACCAGGCGACGTAGGATCCACGAATCCATACATCAAGGACATCTATGATGGAATGCACGAATCACTGGTTCCGGGGCCTGGACTATGGAAGATGAATGACAGAGTCCTGAGCAAGATCGCAGACTTGGTCAACGACATCGGAGCTGGAGAGGAGAAGCCGCTATGGTTCTGGCTTCGAGATGCATTTACAAATGCCACATGCGCAGCAGCATTTGGAGACCATCATCCACTATCTAAAGATCCCAGTTTGTCAGCTGCTGTTTGGTAACTCTTTTCCTCTCAACCCAAAGATTCATGGGCTAACTTTCGCAGGGACTTCGACGACAACCAACTCTCACTCATGCTTATTCCAAAGATTTTACTTTCCCTGCTCCCCTCCACACGCCGTAGCTTACGTGCCCGTTCAAAGATCCACAAGGCATTCCGTGAATACCATTCTCAAGACCGCTATCTTCACTCCTCGGTTTCGCCACTTGTTCGCTCCCGTGTGGCTATCAACACAAGTCACGGCGTGCCCATGACTGAAATCGGTGACCTGGCTTTTTCAACACTTTTCGTAAGCAGTACGAATGCCATCCCGACACTCTACTGGATGCTTCTCAACATCTGGTCGAATAGAACACTAGTTGACGAAATGAGAACCGAGTTAGAGAACTCCGGGCTTATAACAAAGGTAGCAGACTCAAATGTCGGACGAACGTTTGCGATCAACCACACCAGATTTGCGGAGAGATGCCCCCTTCTCTACGGGGCATACCAGGAAACCATGCGGCTCACTAACGTACAACCCGGGGGACGAATTGTTCTAGAAGACTCAGTTATGGTCGGAGGCAAGGGCAAGGGTCATGACGGAGAGCCACAGGAGTATCTGCTACAGAAAGGAGCTGTCGTGCTCACGCCTGCCAGCATTGTGCACAAGTCGAAAGAGATTTGGGGTGCGGATGCTGCGGTGTTCAATCCAAAACGGTGGTTTCGTCTCACGAAAACACAGAAGCGAGCGTTTATTCCTTTTGGGGGAGGTAAACATTATTGTCCGGGAAGGGAGTTTGCTTCAGCAGAAATTCTGGGGACCATGGCAGTTTTACTAATAGGATTCGAAATTACTGGCCGTGATGGAGGTGTCTTGGGTGTTCCCCTTGGAAGAGAACCTAAATACGGAGTACTGGGGCCATCAAAAGATGGGAAGGACTTGAAAATAGAGATTGGCAGAAGGAAAGAGTATGAAGATGCGAGTTGGAGGTTCGATGCTGGTGGATTAATATCATGAGAACCTTCGTCTGGCATATCAAGGTCTTCGGAATATACCCCACGTAATTTTCAGTCTTTTGGGGTCTGATTGGAATTTTGGACAGTGTATCTATCATCATATCAAAATAAAATTTCAGGCAATTTATTTATTAGCCCATTTGACTCATGCCTAACACGAGAATAGTTCCTGGTAAGAGCCGCTCCTACAAAGCCCATGAAGACCGTGATACTTTCAGCACTGATCTAGTGAAGTTCCCGACCCGCAGTCATTGCTATTGCCCTCCCCACGTCCAGCCTTCCCATGACAGTTATCAAGTTTGGAATTTCTCCAATGTCACCACACCCAGAACACCTGTTAGCTGCAGATGGATGACGTTCAGGCTCGTCACAGCACGTGCGCTGGGAAATTTAAGCTCGAATTCGCCGGCTAAAAGGCATCTGTGATTGTTCCTGCCGGCAAGATAATATTCCTGGCTTAACCATTGTTAGCACTGATATCTAAAAGGAAGGTCACAACATTCGAAGAGGGCATTGCAATTGTGATAACTTTGGAGATGGAAGTCACTTCGATTGTGCGCAGTCAAGTGAAAGTTCTGCCACCTGTCCAGGCTGAGCCTTGTCAAATCAAGACTTAAACTCCGACTTGTTTATCGTCAAGCTTGAAAGCATCAACAACGAATGGGCTGTCTTGTTTGGAAAAATCTCTGTACGGGGGCTCGCCGGGTGGCCTTACGAGGGCAGGATTCGCTGCTAGGGCAGGAGTAAATATAGTAAGAATCCTACTAAAGGACATTCGGGAATCAACGTGGTTGGAAAGGTTTTGAAATCTAGTAGATAGCTGCAGGAGCTAATTTTTGTTGCCTTTTGTCTCTGACTTCGCGGAGGAGTAAGGGTTATTTATGTTTTCCCATTCGGTTGATGGCTTTGAGAACACATTGGCTTAAAAAAACGTCATTTGAGAGGTAGCTTTGCAAGATTTCATCAAGTACCCTAAAACGAAAGACATGTTCTTGATAAGACACTGGAATGAGGCTAAAATTTTTCCAAAAACTTCAATATCGATCCTTTTAATAGTGCCAAGTGGCAAATGCTAATAATGGACTGCGGGGGTACCCCAAAAATTGATGTCACAGAATCCCAGGATTTAGCTCAATCCCAGTAAAAGTTTTGAGGAACAAGATGTCTAGCAGCTGAAGTGATACTTCTGCCAGATCGCATACCGCGTACGAGGGGTCTAATGATGACATATTCCAGAAGCCCAGAACTCTCCAGCAGATCAAATTATCAGGCGAAACCTTAATGTAGATTGCAACAAAAGAGGAAATAGCCCGAATTTGCAGTTGACAATTAAGCATCTGAAAGGGTTTTGAGCCCGGCTCCGCGGTTGAGAACTTCAACGTCACTTGACAGATTCAAAACACCGACCATTTACTCGCCGGAAATTCTGACTACTCAAAAATGCACCCAACTATAGAATTCCATGATACCATGTTAAGTGATTAAGGAAAATTATGGGAGGTTGTGGGCCCGGGATGACATGGAAAGTGGCATGACGTTGTGGTAGGAGTGGCGATCTGCGTCGCCCTTATCGAAACCGGAAACATTACTGCGATCAACAGCCTCACTTCAATAACAAACAAACGACTCCGTCAGGGGCCACTATCGAAAATGCCCGCTCATGCTGCGTCCCCACGATCGTCTCTTATCCTCAACAACACCTCCCTCTTCTGTCAATCTCTCATCAGACCCGAATCCCCAAGTCTCCTAATTCGCCAATTCTTCACGCCCGTCAACCCTCGCATCACAGAATACGGTCCCAAATGGGCTCGCTCAAAATTACCCTTCCTCTCTAAAACCTTCAAGGGAGGGGAAGGATGCTTGGAATATTTCAGGCTCTTGAGCGAGACTTTGAGGATGAATCTTAGGGAAGATGCGTTCCCAGAATCGAGTGGGTATGTGGTTGACGCGGAGGCCGAGGATGGCGAAGGGAAGGGGACTTTTGCGAGTATCAAGACTGGGAAGGGGTGGGCTGAGAAGTTTATCTATCGTTTCAGCGACTTTGATGAGGAGGGGAAGATTGGGCATTGGGAGATTTGGGCGGACCCGCTAAGTGCATGGAATGCTGTTGAAGGGTAGGATTGGGGGGAGAGGAGGACCGTCGGATTAGTGGATTCGGCGGCTCATTGAAAAGAGGGAAAGGCGGCAACATGAAGGAAGTATATATTTGAAGTTCATAAAATTCATAACTCATACAAGACTCGCTAGAAATACACGAGTTGCTCATGGTATAAAGTCTTTTCCCATCCCATACAATGCCATCCAACTAACTCCGATACAACCCCGCTAAGAGAACATTATCACGAAAACTAGCCCAGCTCAGATCAAGTACATGGCAGCTCCCATAACAGCAGCACCCCATAAAGGAGCTGCAGTGACCATAGCTCCTCCGGCCGTCGAAGTCGGGGTTGGGGTGATGCCAGTGGCAGTCGCTGCAACAGAAACCGAGGACAAGGAGGCACTAACGGCATTTGCAGATGCTCTGACAACTGAGCTAAAACTGCTTGCCTCGCTGAGAATGCTAGACTTAAGAGATCCGGTAGCAGTGGCGGCAACTGATTCAAGACTTGCCAGAGTAGCAGAGTAGGAGGCGAGTTGAGTGCTCAGGACGGCTTCCTCTGAGCTGATGATAGAGGCAACAGAGCTGATTGCGCCGGCTCCAAGAGAGGTGGCTGTTGAAATTGCATTGGCACCAAGGGATGTAGCTGTTGAGATGGCTCCGCCGATATCAGATGTCACGCCACCAATACCAGAAGTAACGCCGCCAAGAGCAGAAGTCAATCCACCGATATCGAGTTGAGGAGCGGCGTTGGAGATAGAGGAGTAAGCCAAGACGGCGAGGATAGTGGGAATGGCTGTGAAATGCATGATTGTGTTGGTTGGTGGAAGAAGTTTGATTGGTGAGGGATACGGCTGCTGAAGAGGATGGAGCGTTGCGAATGAAACTTTTGTGGATGGGATGAAGGAAGCCGATGATGGAGAAGGACTGAGATACTTGCACTTGCGAGAGGTCAATCATATATGAAGCTGTGTATGACAGGAGAAGTGAAAACATCGGACGCAGTAAGGCATTCTCGACGGATTTGGCCGCTCGAAACACTGCGAAGACATCACTGCGCCCCTCGACCAGGCGAAGAGATTGCGACGTGCCTGCTCGCCTTGCCTGTGAGGCACAAAACAGTGTACTACCACTTCAAACCAGGTAGAATTGGCTTTTGAGACGATCATTGGATAGAGGAATCGGACATACATAAACGTTCCACGGCATTTCCTCATGTTGATTGAGGCGACCTAAGGTTTCATAGCCGGCATCATGACATTTGATGGAGGCTCAGCAGCTGATGTGAGTTCTTGAGAACAATGGCAGGTCTAGGAAAGATATTCGTTTAGCAGTATCTTTGTACGCTCCGGGGGTCTCTTTAGGTTGAGACTACCTTAGAAAGCCCGATGGTATGATAAGTGCTTCTTGGTGATCCGTTAATTATCAATGGTGGCATTTTGGGCTTCCTTGAACCCTGGATAGTGTGGGCTAGGTTAAACAGGCAACATTACATGAAGATAGACAGATTGTCTCTTCAAACTGTCGCAGATGGTGTGTAGAGTAACTAATTCCAAAAAAAAAACCCCCAAAAAAAAAACCTAGGTACCGTAAGAGCTCAAATCAGTTCCAAAGTTTGTTGGAACCTGGAAACTTTTCGGCCGCAACCATGGTGATTCCAGATATCTTCATGCCTTCTCTACATTAACGGAAGCAATTCTCTATTGCATAAGTGAGAAGACTTCTGGCATTGCAGGAGTTTCAAACCTCCAGGCTTCTTTTGCGTCGCTGTTTGAGACGACTCGGAGTCGGTGAGAAGAGTACTTCATAAACCTGTGAAGGCGCAGGCGGCGCAGTGATGATGAGGTCCCAATACCTAAAAATAGCTCTTGCTAGATACAAAGCCATCATTGGTCAATCAGGCTCGGCAGAGGAATACGAAATACACCGACAACCACTACTTCACTCACTCCACTGTATAGTACTAACTCTGCGACAACTCTACGAGCTGCCTCGCTCAACTTAACGCAACAGCTGCTAGTCCGCCTCACTACCAGCTCTTGGGCCTCTGAGCCTCTGAGGCTCCGAAGCCACAATTCGCGATGGCTACCTCATCTGACGAGGACGGTGGCATGTTCCAACCTCAATACCGCGATGACTCGTCCTCAGACGATTCCTCCTCACCACCACCACTCCAACACAACTTCTTCGCACCACCCTTCTATGGCAGACCTCCCACCCCTCTACCTCCCTCTCCCTCCCTAACCTCACTGCTTCGCCCCTCCCGGCCCACCACCCCAGATAGCTCTGCAGACGAGCTCGAACCCGTACCCCGCGCCTCTCCTAAAGTCCCGACTTACGAATACTATGGCTTCGTGCTATACCTGTTCTCCTCGCTCACGTTTTTGATGTACCTGCTATGGTCATATCTGCCATCTCCATTTCTACACGCACTGGGAATATACTACTATCCGAACCGCTGGTGGAGTCTTGCGCTTCCAAGTTTCTTGGTCATGCTACTAGTTTATATATATGTGGCATTGGCAAGCTACAATACGGGGTACTTGACTCTGCCTTTGAGCAGTATTGAGACTATCATTGATGATGCGGCAAATGTGGCTACGATTGATGGGAGAGGAAGGCTGGCTAGCAATACTGGGAAGAACCAACCGAAGGAGAAGAGAGACCGGGATAAGGCTGAGAAGACAATCAAGGATTGGAAGAGTCTGTGGAGTCATGGAACCGATGCTGTCATGGATGTACCACTTGGCGGTGTCTGTGAGGTGCTGTATGGTGATCTGAGGGAATATGAGGAGGAAGAGGAACAGTTGTCTTGAGAGTCATGGCTAAATTCAGCGTCCCAGTCCATGAGCGACACTTGGTACGATCTTACTTTATATACAGTTCTCTCCCGGCCGAGCATCCGGAAAGTAGGACATTTCCCCTCAATTTCCGGATCCGAAGTCCATGAATAAATCTTGAAAGTCAAATGGGATCCAGCAAAACGTCAGGCCAGGGAAATTCCAGTCCAGAGTGAACTCTTTCGGGACGTAGTTCTGGAAGTCAATCTCCGCATCGACGTCCTCAGCTATACCCTCATGAAGTCTCGCTTCTCCATTCAACGCCTTCTCGCACTTTTCAACGCTCAAGCACAAGATCCGAAAGTACATGTTGCTTGCTCCCAGTACTTTGGAAAGATGCTCGAGCAAGGTTTTGGCGTCTGCTATCAGCGAGCGCATCTCTGTTGATGATGGAAGGAGATGGGTTAGTTTGAGAAGAAGGAGGACCGAGAATGCACATTTAGCTAGGGGCTGTAAGTGGTAAGAATGCCGAGAGAGCGAAGGAGTCCACGTACCCCAAACGAAGTCCATGCTATATCGAAAAGTACCCAAGTACAGGCCTGGGTTGGAGATAATGATTGAGAGGTGCCGCTGGGCACTATTCTTGGCAAGGTGGATGAGGTTGCGTTGGACATCAGACATCATACTGAAGTACTGTCAGATATTTCAAGCAGAGAATGGACTACCTACGCAACATTGTCGATCCCGACTCCTTGGAGGCCTTTGCAAAGCATCGTCATCTCACCCCAGTCCCGTTGGACTCGGAGATTGACTAGGAGACTTGCTCGTTCTTCTTCGCTCTCTACCGTGGAATCTAGCAATGGCTAAGTTTTTTTCTCTTCTCAGTCTCGGCTTTCACTTACCCACGAGCCCTACCCAGTCGCTTTTTCTCATCAGTCACGTTCATGCAGTCAGTTTTAGGGCGTAGGACACTAGGACTCACCCCAGCCAGACGCCCAAGTCAATCCTCGCTGCTTGCACAATCTCACTCATCTCCTCATCGCCCAAGGCTATCCCCGCGGACGGAGAGAGCCGTTCATGAGCAAGGGCTATCAAAGTCAGCCGGCTGTTCTTGGCATTGTTATGCTCTTCACAATTGAGGCAGGCACACCTCGAATTGCGTTCAACTGAAACGTCGTCAGCACTGACTATTTTGGGGGGAATGGAAGCCAGCATACCTCGACCTGGGCCAGGAGCCTGAAGTCCAGAGCTGTACGAGTGTGGTGTCGGAGCAACACTCTACACCTTCTCACGTCCTCTCCATAAGCAGCTCTGATCCCCGGCCGCTTGCCGCAATCAATACTCAATCTTAGCTCCTCCATCAGCAGGTACTTCCCAGACGGATTTTGAAAATTTCTAACTCACATATGCTCCAAGATAAACGCGCCAAACCAGACCCGGCTTTCTCTCATCAATTTCTCCTCGCCTTCTTTGTTCATGTTGCTGTTTTCACCCCTCAGAACTAAGTTACTCAATAACTTGGAGTAGGACTCCGGAAGTCCAAGATCCAGGGCCATCTTGACGGCCATGCTGGTGAGTAGCCATCCCTTTTCAGAGTAGCTTGCGTTGATTAGGAGGGCCTGGATGGTTTCGATACTTTTGGGGATCGTACCGAGAAGCACATCGCAGATCGGGGTTTTGGTTGTGGCGAGGAGTAGCTGATATTGGGAGGATCCTGGACCTGGGGAGACGTGAGATGAGTAGCCGTGGAAAAGGAAACCAGGAATACTTACCACACTCGGCTCTGCATCCAACCGCGCAGATGACGTCGAAGAGCATTGTACTTCTTTCTCTCACACTTTCAAAGCTGTCATATTTTGGATCGAAGACTGGAACGTATTTATCCTTCAGCATCCAAGTCAGCGGTTTCATCACATTTCCCATTCCAGAAACAGTGATTCAGAAAAAGTCAAAGGTGCAAACCTACACAACCTTCAAAGAACGACCTAAAATAATCGACCGCCTCGACATGAGAAATCAAGCCTTTCCTGACAACATCCTCGCCTTCACCAACGTCAACTTCAAAGTCACCCCTCTTTCTCTTCACTCCGTTGCTTCTGGAACTCCCGACTGCCACGAATTGCGAGTCGGCGAAGTCCCTGGCTCCACTCCGAAATTCGCTTGCTCTCCCAATCATTTGACTTGGAAAGTGAGCAGCAGGAGTCAAAGCAGGTTGCTGAATATTAGTCGTGCTGTTATTCATGGACACAGGGCTCGCAACAATCTCTCTCGACATGGGGAAACCCGCATTTGACGGGAGCGATTGTTGGTCATATGGCGGGCGTCCATATTGCTGTCGTTGTTGGAACTGAAGCAGAGTGATAGCTGTTGTTGAGGGTTGATCTGGGGCAGGTGTGATTCTGTTGCTGAGGGATTGGACTTGGGCCTCGATTTGGGCTAGCTTGCTGTGACACTAATTAGCATTGAACAGGAAATGGTGAGCAATGTTGGTAAACTAAAACCCACTCAGTCATAGGATCTGAGATTGGCTTCATAAAATCACAGTATATATTTGCAGTCTTGCATCTCGTGCATGGCTTTCCTCCATCACATCGGAGCTAGTTGCGAGTCAGCAGCTTGACTGTCATCCAATTTCTCATATCCCAGCCACCCATCCGGTATCAATTGAAGCGAGAATCAACTTGCCTTTGAAGTTCGACAAGCTGCGCAAGCTTTCTGTAGCCCGTCAGCGAGAGCTTCTCAACCCTTGGAGCTGGCTAGCTATTCAGCTCGTACTGGCAGGCTCACCAGTATCCTCCTGTGCTTTGCCACCGGGGAAGGAAAGGAGTCCATATCGAATGGAGAATATCAGAAACTCATTCCGAAGTATCAGGCGAGGATACTAACGAGGTTTAGGTGGTTAGGAGAACTATCATGAAGGAGAGTTTCGTTTCGGCGCAGAGATAAATATCGGCGCGCTTCGGGCTTTGGTCCCAGTTTTGCCCCGTGGGGAAGCGGGGTTGATCACGAGTGTGAGCTTCTGGATTGAAGTTGGTTGTAAATGACTAACAAGAAGCACCTTGCTCTGATTCTCTGAATATAAAAGCAAGGCAGTTGTATTGAGAGTCAAGAAAGCGTTTCACGAGTTGCTGAGCATTCAGGCAGAGCTATTTACTCCCACATACCTAAGAAAAGTCCACTTGCCGAACCAAAAATCCGAATCACCATCAAACAAACAACTCACAAGGCGGGGAACACAGAATCCATTACAGGTATTGGTATTTTGTACAACTCTCCCGAACAAAAGACGGTGTCTAAACTACATGCCTCCTACCCATGATTCATCTGGTTCTGAGCTGGTCTTATCTCATATCCCATGAATGCAGCAAATGCAGGCAGCTACGCAATGATGCCATCGCGCTTGAAAATACTGCGAAGGGGTATTTCTCATCTTATCTTGTCTCATCCAAGGACATTCATTACCTCTTCCATAACTCCTGGTGGGCGCATCTATCTTGCAAAGACCTTGACCACACCATCACCCCCTGCACTGACAACCCATCGGCCATCTCTACTCCAGCATACTGAGCAGACACCCTCACCCCTCATGAGTCTGTGAGATGTGATCTCCTGAATACAACTGCGTTTTTCCAAGCTCCAGAATCTGAGCGATGCATCGTGGCCGGCTGAGACCAGTTCTCTCCCATCTGGGGAAAGCGACAGGGCAGAGATGGCAGCTGGGTGTGCCAGCATATTATATGTGCATTGACCTGTATCCTCATTAGCGTTTGAAAGGGAGACCCAGATGGGATGGGTTACGGGTATACGAACCACTATTAGCGTCATAAAAACGAATATATCGATCCTCGTGCCCACTGATAATAATTCCCTCCACTCCACCACTAGAACCAGTTGCACCTCCAACGACACCTTCATCCTCAGACAAGCCCCGGCTAGAATCGAAGCTTAATGAACCATCAAGTCCAGTCGTGGTTGCAACAACAGCATTGACAGCAGTGGCGACGGTGTGGTTGTATGTCTCAAGACTCGCCATAGCAGCAAGCTCATCACCAGTCCTCGTATCGTACACAAGAACTGCTGCATCAGAGTATGAGACGACAAAAGCATCGCCAGAAGCCGATAAGGGTGTAATACAAGTTGGCGATGCGGTACTGTTAGCTCTGGTGATGGAATGAATCAGAGTGTAGTGGAAAGGCGAGTTTGACGCAACACTTGGTTGAGGCGAAGATGGAAACCCGGATCCAGAAGACATAGAGTTGCCTCTGACACGGCCTCCTCTCCTTCCACTGCCTCCCTGGGGGGACACCAGTTGTGGTGGAGCACTGACAGCCCATACTTTGACTGTTCCATCAGCACTTCCAGATGCAACAATGATTCGGTCAGGTCCACCATAAGCATTAACTTGTCCAAATACTGCCCCAGTCGTCCCAGGAAGAACACACACAGTCCAGACAGCATCAGTATGACCCTCCAAAGTGGCCTTTGGATCTACTCTTCCTCGCTCCCATACTCGTACAGTGGCATCCTGGCCACCAGAAAGGATCCAACCATCTCCTTGAGCTCTTCCACCACTTGAGAAGTTCTGTGACGGAGACCAGGCAGTAAGACACATGACCGTTCCACTGTGACCTCGGTGGGTATAGGAAGCTTGGATATCCAGATCATTGGCGCTTGTGTGCATTCCCCCCTGGTTCTCGTACCGAGCAGGAATGAACCATCTCTTGACGGTTCCATCGTCACCAGCAGTACAAATCTCGGGCTCTCCAGGACTGCCACCGCCAGTGAATATTACTGATCTCACAGCATCAAGATGCCCCCGCAATCCAAATCGAACTTTGAAGGTCCCAGCATCTGCCTTTGCCGAAGGGTTCAGAGATAAATCATGTTCGGCGCTTCTTCTCCGGGACATTGAGCCCTTCCGTCGATGCGAGCCAGGTCCTCGGTTTGGTGATTTCGGAGGGTCTTGAGCAACGGGAAATAAGTCGGTATCTGGTCTTTGCGGTACAGCCTTGGGCTCTGGCTCTGGAAATTGTGCTGCCTCGTTGAAATCCCATCCATCTGCCTCCGTCTGTGGCTCCTTCTCTGTCGGCTCAATCTCTCTGCCATATGAATCAAAGCTATGTGTGATCTTCGTGATCCCTTCCTCCGGGGGAGAATCCGCTATTTGGAAAGCAGAAGTCCATTCTTGCTGGGTAGGCTGTGGGCGAGATTGCTGATCAGCCAAAGACCGAGTTACTTGCGCATCAGGGTTCCTAACTGCAAGGTTTGACATTGGGACGGGTGGTGGATGATGGTTCGGAGACGGGGAAGGTCGAGATAAGTTTGAGTCTCGCATACTCTTGTTCCTTGCTTGTTGTTGGTATATCTCCTCCAAACTTGGTTGACCAGGCATGGGACCGAACGAAGGGGGTTGTACCAGGATTTCTTCGGGAGGTGGGAGTTCTCGGGGTGGGTTAGGATTCGAAGGTGCAACCATGAGATATGTGAGCTCTTGTGATGTCTTCTCCATGAAGCCCTTTAGAGAACCACGCTCAGGATCCTCGTCCAACTTTGCGACTTCTCCTGTATCCAGGAAAGAGTTGTGAGGCTTGCCTTGTGAGGCTTCTTCTGTCAGTATATATATATTTCCATGTCCCACAGAGCACTCACGTCTTTCCTTCTTTAAATTTAAGCTCTCTTTTTCCTTGCCTTCCCTAATTGACTCTTTCATGTCGACATCGCCACCAGCTTTCAGCTTCCGAACCTGAAGATCTCTTTCCTTTAGCGCCTTCTCCAGCATGTTGATATACTTCTTCAAGCTACTAACGGTAGCATCGCTTTTCCTGGTGGTACCCTCCAGCCTAGCTATCCTGCCCTTCATTTCTTGCCGCTCAATCTCCCAAGCATTGCGGTCTCGCTCGTGTCTATGCCATTCGGTTTGAAGGAAGCGCATCACACCTGGGCCAACTTATCAGTAATTGGTCTCTAATTACCTGGAAAGTCCGGACTGATAGATGCTTACCTTGTAGGGTATACTCGGTGCCCTGCGGCTGGTTAACCTGCTGCTGGCCATCTCCTCCCCCATTTCCTCCTCCATTACCTCCCGCTCCCATGCTGTTGGAAAGCGACTGCCATGCCATCTTGAGCTCAGAACCGACGGAAACAAGGTAGCCCGGCAGAATCCCTTAGAATGCCACCTCCTCTTGTGCGCTCTTCAATCGCACCTTGAATGATTTGCCCTCCGCTCATTGATTTTCGTTGTCGCAAGGACGTCAGGGGAAGAGAACACGAGGCTCTTGGTAGGCGCCGGCTCAAATTTCCATGCCGCGGATTCAATTTGATGAGAGGAGAGGATTTGTGGGATAGCCAGACAGCTTCAGCAATCGGGCAGAATGGTGACAAAAGATCGTGAGGTTGGTTGTCGCGTGGGATGGCATTAGCAAAAGCTTGAACCGTGATCCAGACAGCACCCAGTTTAACTTTTCGCGCCTGAGGCCAAATATTCTGGTGAGGCACGTATATATTTGACAGGGGCCGAGGCCGAGGAAGCCGACTGGCCAGCCAGAAATTTTAACCAGACGAGAATAAATATCAAAGGCTGTATTCATGAGTGTGATGACCTAAGGCATTCAGAGAGTCCAGGTCTTCAGGAGGGCTTCAACGCGGCAATATGTATAAAAAAAAAAGGTAAGTTTTCAATATATTCAACTAGTCACTTTTTGGCTTATTGGTACTTGTGTTGGCACTTGGTAATGGAAAGCTACATCCCTATCTTGTTCCTCTGCTATGGTAGCTTGTAAGTCCATGTTGGATTTCAGGGCCGTCACAATTCCAGATGAAATGTCAGGATAAGTGCCTATAAGTGAATAAGTTCTAAGGAGAAGTTACCTGAGTACACAATACATATCAAGTACCAACTTGGTTGCTAATTGCTCCCCTAGAAGATATCTTCAGCAATATGCATATATCTGTAAGTACCCGAGTGTCAATCATACAGCGAGAGTACGGCATGTCATCAAAACCCTCCCCGAGTTCCGTCATAAATCATGACCCATTATAAGAGATCCTCAAAACTCCATCTCCTCAACCTCCATCCCACAGCCCGTACAAGTCTTGACCGTCATCCCCTCCTCATTCTCCACGGTCCTACCCCACTCATGAACATGCTTCTCTTCCCCTATTCGATCCCCAAACTGCCCCCCCTTTCCACCACCCTTCTTATTCCTGATAAAAGCATCTGCTCTCGTTCTCTTTTTTAGCTCCAGAAGCTTGCTCTTGAACTTCGCATCCTTCTGTTTCTTCTTTGCATCCGCTCTCCTCTCAAACTCAACATCTAGAGCCTCAGCGCTACCCCATTTCGTTGTAAAGGCGTATTCCTCAACTTGATATCGTAGGAAAAGCATCATATCATGCCAGCGTGATTCGTGAGGGTTAGGTTTGCTCAAATGAGGAAGTAGTTCGTCGTCTTTCAATTCCGCTGTAACGAGTTAGTGGTATCCTAGTTAAAGAGCAGCGAACCGTACGATCGGTCAACAAGTAATCATCCTTAGCTTCTGTCTTCGTCAATAGACTATACTTCTCCGGAAACTTATCCTTGCACTTCCCACAGACGGCACATTTGAAAATCTCCTCCCACTGGAAATCAATCTCTATACTTCCACACTCCCTACACTTCTTTCCCTTCTCCTTGGGTCCAAAGCCCATCCCGGGTTGAAACGGTCCTTCCTTTCTATTCCGTAGTCCCTTCAATAATTGATGTCTCTCCCATTCTTTCAGCGTCATATGTGCAGGTCTCTCCCCATCTTTATTCGCATGCATAGCTTTATTGAATGGATCATCTTCTTCCCCCAAGAACCCTCCCTTCGTATCCACCATCTTGCTGAAGTCATGATCGACGTATTTCTTAAATTTGCGGGCGGGTTGAATCGATTCGTCCTTCTGGGTTTTGCGAGCATCGCGGCTCGTTTCTGGGAGGTTGGAGATTGAGGCATGCGAACGCTTGCGGGTCGAGGAAGAGATGTCTTCTGTTAGAAATCCGGCGGGCGTCCGGGCAGTGGGTTGAGACGAGGCCGCTGCTTCGGCAGCGAGTTTTTGTTCTCGTATGGCTTTGGCTTTGAGGCGGCTTTCTTCCTAATTAAGTGGTCAGTCATCGAGTCGCATTGGAGAACAAGGCACGAACTATTCTGCGAGCGACTGATGGAGTTGGAGGAGACATAGCTTGGGATCTAGTAGACGCTTTCCGAGGAGGAGTAGAAGGGTGGTCCATAGTTAATTGTGGTTTGGAATTTTGTCGCAGGCTGGAAGAAGTTATCGGGGTTGAGGAACAAGGCTGAAGATGGCGGCCTACTGTAGCTTCCCAAAATAACGGCAGCCTTGGGACGATTACCTCACCACCATCGATAGGCGTGAATCTCTTGCATACTCTGAGCTCCACTTGATCATACACGTAGCTTTCAACTCACCAAAGAAATATTTGAAAAAGGTTCTAGAGCGAGGCCTTTGCAAGTTTTGTGTGATTAATCGCAGAGCTGCGCAACTATCTATACAATCCATGTGCAAGAGAGGCAATATGATTCTCTCTCCCAAAAGACCACCTTCTCATTCCACACTACAACTCCTTATGTATTCCCTATATAAACAGAGAATGCAATGCAAAGCAACTACCAGCTTATTCCTCCTTAGCACCTCCACGACCAGACTTCTCAGCTGCGGCGATGCTCTTCTTGTCTTGGGATTGAGCAGCAGTTCCTCCTTGGAGGGAGCTCAAAAATCCGGCAGCTGCCTTGAAAGGCCTCTTCAAATCTCCAACAGCGGGTTGCCCATAGAGCCAGATCTTCGTCATATTGTTCTCGAACACGCCTTTGAGAGGGATGATTGATTGGATGATGAGGGGGTTGGTGTATTTGAAGTACAAGTGCATAACGCACATCATTCCAACGCCCATGAGTTGTGCCTTATAGAGACCCTTCATTTGCTCAACATCGTACTTGTGGTTGGTGGTGGTAACAAGCTTAGGCTCCTCGGTGGATCCCATTTGCGGTTGCTCAACGTACTTGAGGGTTGTCATATCTGCAGAGCCAGTCAGCTACCGAGTCCGCAGACAGCTGCCTAGTGCTAGAGATGCTTACCCTTCTTCTTGTTGATCTTGGTGTAGATGAAAGTATAGATGGCGACCATGATCAAGTTAGACAAGATGTACATCCCTCTGATCATGTTCATGACTTGGGGATCTTCCATAGGGATCTTCTTGGTAACTTGCATCATTCCAAGGATGATAACCAAGTTAGTACTGCAGCAGAGCGAGTCAGTGGAGCTGTCGCAAGAATAGGGATTATTGGGCGAGCATACATTTGGGGACTGAGGCCGGCCATGATGAAGATTGCAAGAATGGAATATGTGTTGGAGATAATAGTGGTGACTCGTGTCTGGTGTCGTAATTGAATGCGACCAGAATAAGAGGAGGAGGAAATTGACGGTTTTTATTGCGCGGTGGAAGGGGAGGATGTGCTATGAGGCAGAAGAGGATAGTCGTGAGCAGAATCGAGCACCCTAGTCGGAACGAACTGCTCGCGTCTTTTTTTTCTGCGGGCCTGCGCTAACGTGGCTGAGGACACGATTCATCGGGGCAAGCCGCTGCACTTCAAATCTCCTCATTTTCCTCAAGCTGGTATGGAGGTGCAACAGAGAACAGGCTCAAGAAATCTTGAAAACGAAGGGGAAGCCTCATGTGCATTAATCCATTTTGGTTCTTGCTAATCCAATATTCCCCTTTCGCGTTGTTATATACTTTCCCTCAGCCTACTCCAATGAATGTATTTTTTTCTTCTAGTTGACGATTTTTATTTCTCCTGAATTTGACCTGCAAGAAAGGTGTCTTGTACTTCTGCATAAAACCACATAGAGTCCCATTGCTGATCCAATTTCGCATCAAGTTAAGCAGATTTGATTTAAAATTTGATTTATCGGTCAGCAGTATTGAGATCACCCTTTCTCCTTTTCAAACTCGCTTAGGGTGGGTAACGCAGCTTCACGTCTCACTCCCTTCAGCGAATTATATAATTTATCTTTACCGGGGCAGCGAAACCATTAAGCGGCATGATATCAGTTTGGGCTTCAATATGTGGACAGATAAAAAGTCGTACATAATGTCTTACATTCGAGCTCCATCTACATCTCTCCATCGTCAGAATCATACCCCTCACTCTAGGCCACGTCCTTCTCTCCGGTATCATCCAGATCTTCTCCTTTACCAATATCGCGCGTCATGACCTCAGTTACTTTAATAGCTGGAGTTGTTCCTGATCCACGCTTGGTCGAGTCTGTTCTAATCATCCCCTTCCTTTCAACACTGCCTATGCCTTCGCCACCTTCTACTAGGTTTCTATGCCCAGCCGCTATATCCTTTGACTTGCTTCCTTGGCCATTGTTTTCCGCCATATCTGGGGCATTTTCCGTTTTTATATCTTTAAGTCAAACGTCATTGGTAGTTCAAGGATCTCGGTTGTTTTCAAGTGACCGGCCAGAATATCACTTTTCTGGGACACACCAAACCCTCAGGAATCCAATCTGCCTACTACCGCTCTACGGTTCCGACTTGGGAGCTTGATTCCGTTTCTGATTTGGTCTGAAGTCGCCACCACTTTCTTTCCGATGAAGAGCGCCATGACCTGGCCCAGTATGCTTCTCTAGTCACGGTCAACAGCTGTCGAGGAATCTTTAGTGTGTCAGGCTTGCATACATATTCTTCTCATGTTCATCTTCCGCCCTTCTAGGACTCTTTTCTTCCATTCTTTAGAAGTAAGTTGAAGAGAAATCACAGGTATTCCTCAGTCGACAGTGAAGATAAAATGGGGGTGGGGCTCAAGAGCGACCTCCCACGACAGACCTCAGCTCGCTTGCCGAGTGCATTGGCTTGCAAATATGTATTTATTTAGGGGCCTAGAGACTTCTCCCGGGCACTTATTAATTCGTCTTCTGCATGTCCTAACCTCCCGGATTCTCAACTTCTTACTCATGCAAGTGGATTTAACTCGTCAGCGAGTCCTGAATTCTCTGACGCTATCAGGGCTTACTTTTTCATCTCAAAGCATCAACTCAGTCCAATGATCCATCTTGTATCAAGTCTATGGCCGTCCTTAATCTCGTTGGTGATACTTCAGATATACGCACCTTAAAAGTGATTTCAACTCGCTAGAAGTTTACCCGACTTTTCGCACTGCAAGCCTTCTGACACCTCAGGGTCTCCAAGGTTATAGCCTAATAAGTGAAAGTCACATTGTCTCTCCGACCGAGCCCCAACATACTCCTCCTCTTAGACATACTGAATGTACCTCTCGGGATCTGTCGAGTTCGTTGGCTCTCGTGGCTTCTGTCTATCTGCTAAAATACTCCTAGTTCCTAGTAAACAAAGATAAAGTCCTCATTCTTCAAATCCGTTATATCATCAAACGCCTTTTCCCCACCGGCCGCCTCTCCTCCCTCATTCGCATTCAACGAGTCATGAATCTCCCTCTCTTGCGTATTCATCATGGATTTATCGACTACGACTGCGGATTTCCCAAGATCCTGTCTCCGTTTGGCGTGGCTATTGTTGAGGTACATGAGGTATAGTGTGGTGACTCTAGAGGAATTGTTAGTGAAGGTGAGAACCGAGAGCAGGGAATACTTACATGACGAGGATAATGAGAAAAACGAATAGGACGAGACTAGAGATGAGGCCACGCTTATAGCCGCTAGCTGCTTCGGCAGTTGTGTAGAGGTGAGGACCGATGATCTATGATATCATTGATACGTGAGTTGAAGTTAAAAATGATTGGGGGTGGACAGACGTTGCCGGCACTCTGGCCAATGAAGAGCATGGCGGTGGTGGTTTTCTTCTTGGTCTCACCAGCGGTGTTCTGAGATGACCAGGAATATATTAAAGGCGCTGTACTTGTTAGCTGTTGGCCACTAGTAGAATGAAGAAATGGGGAGGCTTACAGATACCAGGATAGAAGGATATCAAGTAGTATCCTACCAGAAGGGTACCCCTGTTGTTTTTAGTGTGAGCAATACACATCAGCATGACACACCCAGCGATCGGTGGGATGCACAATGCGGCGAGAACAGGGCCTTTCTTCTTGGTATATGTCGCAATAGCTGCGCCGCCCATCGTAGCAATGATCTGAACTGCGCCAAATGGAATGTTGAGAAGGATGGTCCTAAAGCTATCGAAGCCGAAGGAGTTGACGATCAAGGGCCCAAAGGTTGAGATGCCTCCACTGGGAATTCTGGTTTCGTTAGTAGTGAGACATTTGTTAGTCGCGGAAGCACTCACGAGATGGAGAAGATCAGAGCGAACCAGCACCAAGTCTTCAAATCCAAAAGACTCTCATACACATGTTCCCATTTCCATTCGGTAGACACAATACCCATCTGGTTGGCTCGGAGTCGCTCAACAGCAAGACGTTTGTCATGGTCGTTGAGGAACTTTGCATCAACTGGAGAATCTGGCATGAAGAGGCTGGAAGGTTTCAGGGCTGGTTAAGTGGTAGACTGACGTGGGGTTACTTACAAGACAACGGTGGAAAAGACAACTGTAAGAAGACCGCAGGCGAGGAAGATGATCTTTAGGGCGTTAGCCGTCTGCCAAAGAGGTATCAAGGACGACATCTTACTTGGTAGGAATGCATCTTGTCAGAATGGATGTGTCCAAGACCGTAAGCCAACAGACTACCAATCTGAGAGAATTTAGCCTAAGAATATCGACAGCGAGAGGGAGTTACGGCGGCGAAGAGGAATTAAGGTATGATGGAAAAATGAACCCACCATGTTTGTAACACCATTCATCGCATACCAAGCAGCGTTTCTGTTCGTCTGCTCGCTGCGTCTCCACCACATCTGTGTAATCGCAATGAAAGTTGGGGCTATTCCGTAAGAGAACTTAAAAGAGTTCAAGATTACTTAGAAGGTGTCTTACCAACTGAAGCCTCAAAGCAACCGAGGAAGAATCGAGTAGCAAGGAGGCCTTTGAAGTTCTTCGCAACCCCCATGCAACTCAATACAATACCCCAGCACAACACCATAAAAGCAGCAAACTTTCCAGTAGGTAACTTGACCAAAAAGTAGGCAATGACAGGTTGCATAACTAATTGAGCCACGTAGACGATGGATCCGAGCCACGAATAGTCCTGGCCTCCAAGATGGGCATCTTTCACCAAACCAAAGACACTAGCGTATGAGAGCGTTGACTTGTCGAGCTGTTGGAGGAAGTAGACTCCAAGCATAATAGGGAGAATGGTAAGATCGATCTTTCGAAGGATACGCTTGTTGTCTGCCTCGGAGACTTGAATGGTTTGGTCTGCAAGCTGGGCAGCTTTGTCTTTGCTAGGAATCTCCTCATGGCCAGCCCCTGTAAGGTTCTCGACAGTCTCAATATTTCGCTTGGAGTCGAAAGACTTGGGGTCTTGCTTTTGATACATTGTGGATGAATTTGACCTGCGCAACAGGTGTTGGCTTTTGGGAGGCTTGAAAGCTCGGCTATGTTAGACCGAGTTTAAGTCAAACTTCAGCAAAGAGAATCTCAAAAGACATCAAATATTCCAAACACGAAAACGAATAGAGAAGACAGAAGGAAAGTAGATATCTGTGGATCCATCACGAATCTTATAATCAGAACCCGACGGACTGAACAACTGGGGAAGCGGGGCCCCTTAGCTGGTTCTGGGGAAATCTGGAGAGGGTGGGGTCTGGGGATGTCGGATTTCGGGAAGGAATGCGAACCGCATGGGGAGGTGAAAGAGGCGATATGTGAAGGTCGGCGTTTGATACTATTCAGCAAGATGCCGACATATTATACCGTCTGACTCGAGAAACATCAGACATATTAAAAACACGTGGTTGGAAAAATGCTGGGGCTCGGGTAGAAAAGGGGTTACGAAGTAGACTCGGCTTTCTACCCGAAATCCGAAGCGAGTGAGTGGGAAGCTCAGCTCGAGTGTTGATCTCCAACATGCAGCTTCAGACATCACAGCTGCATCACGACCTGCTCTATTCGACCAAACTAGGTATAATTATCCAGTCTCCAGCAGAAACACACACGGCAAGTCTATAAGGCAAGTTATTTCCTCTTCCCGTCTATTTATCTCAACATTCCTATCGGATATCAAAACCATTCAAGCATCAGCCCTCTCCTCTTTAGATATCACGAATGCCTCAACACGAGTATGTACCGCGGGCCTATGCTCCTGTACAGCTGAGTGGCAAGTCTCAGGACGCATCAGGCTCTGCTGGTGTTTACCTCGAGTCCACAGAAGGAGACTCTAACTTCCAGTTTACTTTTCAACCTGTGCGACCTGGCCTATTCCGGACTACCTTCTCCTCGAAAACCCACCCTCTACCTCCTCATCCTAGCTGCCCTCGACCATCTGTAGAATTTGCAGGGCTAAAGGTCATCTCGGAATCTGCTGCCTCCCAAAAGATCTTTAACGTTGGAGATGTCAAGGCTACAGTCGACTGGACTGGACCTCCTCTCATCTCCCTGCAGCTCCGGGGTCAAGAGAAGCCAATCTACAGCGATCTCAAGTCCCGCTCCTACGTTGTCGACTCTGCAGGTATTTCACACTACACACGCTACAATAGAGACACCCTACATGTTGGATTGGGAGAAAAGGCGGCACCAATGAATCTCTCGAATCGACAATTCATTCTCTCTGCAACAGACTCTTTCGGCTACGATATTTATCGGACAGATCCTCTCTACAAGCATATTCCTCTCCTCATCAATGCCACACCTGATGGCTGCGTTGGAATATTTTCTACTTCGCACAGCCGTGGAACATATGCTGTAGGATCGGAGATTGATGGGTTGTGGGGACATTTCAAGGTCTACAGGCAAGATTATGGAGGTTTAGAAGAATACTTAATGGTAGGAAAGACTATTGAAGCCGTTGTGAGGATATATGCAGACTTGGTGGGGTACCCTCTCCTTGTTCCGAGATGGGCATTTGGATACATTGCGGGAGGCATGAAGTATTCCATGCTGGATGAACCCCGCGCTTGTGATGCTTTGATGGACTTTGTGGGCAAGCTCAAGACACACGATATCCCGTGTTCTGCTTTCCAAATGTCATCTGGATACACAGTTGCGGAGACTGAACCCAAGACTCGGAATGTGTTCACATGGAACAGTCACAGATTTCCAGACCCTACTGGCTTTGTATCAAAGTATCATGAGGAAGGCATTCGTATCATTGCAAATGTGAAGCCTTATATCCTTGCCAACCATCCCGAGTATCCTAGATTGGTTGCTGCTGGGGCTCTTTTCACCGACCCGAGGACAAAAAAGTCAGCAGTCGCTCGATTGTGGAGTGCAGGTGGAGGTGAGAGCGGTGAAGGTGGCCACATCGACTTCACTTCAAAGGCCGGTTTCCAGTGGTGGTATGAAGGAGTGAAAGCTCTCAGGAATGTTGGGATTGAAGGAATTTGGAATGACAATAACGAATACACTATTCCTGACGATGACTGGCAATTGTCGCTGGACGACCGCCGATCAGAGGAGTCTTGTGGAAAGAGTATCGGGCTTTGGGGGCGAAGTCTCCACACCGAGTTGATGGGCAGGTCTTCCCATGACGCACTGATTGAACTCGAGCCAGAGATCAGGCCGTTCGTTCTCACTCGCTCAGCAACTGCTGGCACGATGAGATATGCTGCGAGTTCATGGGGTGGAGATAACGAGACTAGTTGGGATAGTATGAAAGGGAGCAACTCATTGTCACTCAACGCTGGCATGAGTTTGATTCAGGTGCGTTTTTCCATTCGCTTCGTCCGACGTAGCTAACTAGTCAGTGCTACGGCCATGATATTGGTGGCTTCGAGGGTCCACAGCCCTCTCCCGAGCTTCTCCTCCGCTGGATCCAGCTGGGCGTCCACTCTCCTCGTTTCGCAATCAATTGCTTTAAGACAGACAAAAATGACAACACCATAGGCGGTGTTATTGAACCCTGGATGTACCCAGAAATTACCCCTCTCGTCCGGTATGCCATCAAACGCCGATACGAGTTGATTCCCTATCTCTACTCTCTCATGCTTGAAAGTCATCTCACTGCTACCCCACCTCAAAGATGGACCGGTTACTGTTACGAATCAGACCCAGAAGTCTGGAAGCCTGCTGTCATGGCTGGCGAAGAACAGTATTGGCTTGGCGACACAATTCTCGTTGGTGGAGTATACCAACCCAAGTTGTGGCTTGCGAAAATGTACCTTCCAACCAAAGGCTATGGTGATCAAGGATACGTCAATCTTAACGCACCATATGAATATATTGCTGCTGGAAAATGGGAAACTGTCAAGTCTCCATGGAAAGACAGTATCCCTCTTCTTGCCCGGATTGGAGGAGGAATTGCGATAGGAAAGGACTTGCAGACTCGATCACCTGGGGACAACAGATGGCCATCTCCTAACGTCGTCGAAGATGACTATCGTGCCGTAGAGATCTTTCCACCCGAGGGTGTCTCCGGGCGGAAGTACGAGTACACTTGGCTCGAAGACGACGGAATCTCTTCCAAGCCTCAAATATCCAAGTTCACGCTCCGGTATCTGTCGACTTGGGAGGATATTTTCGTTGAGTTTGAGCAGCCTGCTGAGAACCAGTATGTGCCATTGTGGAAAGACATCCATGTTGTTCTACCAGTGAGGGAGCAAAGGTTAGTGATTGTTGCTCCTGGTGTCGACTGCTCGAACTGTGAGGATTCGAGGGGGAGGAAGGTCTACAAGATATATGTAGGGTAGACTACTAATAGAGCCAACCCTGTTTCTGCTCCCCAACCTCTTTTTCGGTGATTCTGAGTATGCCCCGGAGGGAGACCTTACTCACTCTGTTCCCATGACCAGTGTGTACCTTGCGAAAATATTGTGCACCTCTTCCCGGGGCTCGAGGAAGTGAGGGATCCAAGTGTTTCGCCATTCGCCACCGTATGCAGAGGTATATGCAGCCTTGCAGTATTCCCAATCGTCAGGTTACCACCCAGCATGAGCCCAGTTAATGATGAGAAAGACTCGGGGTAGGTTTGAGAGGGTATCATAATATTGCCCTGATGCAAATCTCCATGACTCTGTATGATATCCCCACCGTCTAGCAATAATTCTCGATAAGGGTCTACGATTTCCAATGCAGTAGAAAATTGTTCTGATAAGGACTTCTTATTCGTAGATAAAAAGGCTTAGCTCTTGAAATAGCTTAACCCAAATAGGACAACTGGTAAGAAAACCCCCTTTTAACTCTTCCGAGTTCTTTACTACAGTACCCAAAGTTAAGTTAGAAGGAAACGACTTAGATTGAATCCCCGAAACTATGCTTAACATTTTTAATAGTATAAAACACACTCCTAGGCTTAATAAGAGAGGTTACGAGAGTATAGCCTTCCATCATTCCCGCGGTCGGGGTTAGCAAATGCAGACCAGGAGATGACGTCTAATCGTTATCCAATTCAAGCCTGAATCGATGTCCTTGTGTGATTTCAGCGCTATAATTATAAAACTTATAGATCCCATCCTAAACTTACTTGCATAAGGCACGCAATTGAGCAGCCGAAGATCTTAATAGAGGTATAGAAAAGTAAAGTAAGAAACTTCTACAAATGGCAAGGGCAGAGAGCCGCGGACGAAACAGAATTATAATGCAGCTGTGCAAAATCATGGTCAGTACCAACGAAAGCTAGTGACTGCTCGCGGGTGACAGCAGGAATCCACCGAAACTTAAGTCCTCTCTTGCTTACTTCAACACTGAACTAATAGCCCTCGGCTATGCAATCTGTGTCCCAAGTAGCAGCATTTTCGGACTTACTGTTAGTGAGAATATGAGAGCCATAAATACCTAGCACTGGCCGTTGAATATAGTCTAGCAGCCATTAAAAGCGCCCGCAGTAGTCAATTACGCGCGAGACGATAAGAAAAGCACCATCCCATAGTCTCCAGTCATTATAGAACACCATGCCCCAAGAGCCGTTAGTGCTTTATAAACGACAGCCTTTGAGAACCACAGGATGGAATCCACCTCGCCCATATCCGCAGCTCCTCGCTCAATAAAGTCCAAACAAGTCTGCAGACCGTAGTCATCAATCATTGTCTCCTTATCCGGAAGCAAGACCTAATCGGCATTCTGAAGCTTTTTCCCCAAGCGGAACCATTCTAACCACGCTCTAAGCTTCGCCTTGCATGGCAAGAATACGCTTCGCGCCTTCTCCATCACCACTCCCAGACAAAGGGTAGTGGGCCGATGATTACTATAATAATCACTGCGGCTTTGACAGACGAGGAAAAGGCGAAATAGCTAGTGTTTGGCTCTAGGTTTTATAAGAGAGTTAGTGTGATATCTGGGCATTTTGTAGTATTTAGGTCGAGCGGAGTTACTAGCGGGAGAAAAGTTAGTATTCTATATAAAAATGAACCTTCGATTTGTTAATAAGCTTACCTGTGGAAGAAAAGCAAGTAGTGGGTTCAAATATAGTATGCTGCTGCTTCTTGAAATTACTTATCGAGAGTTAGGGGAGGGAGATATGGATTAAATTATAGCCGGGAAAAGACGCTGGTAGGCGAATAGACGATGATAAGTTGGGCATTTCTGCGAAATTTTGGCCTGTTTTGTCAAAAGTAAAGACGATTAATCGGATTTTAGTTTATCTTGCTAATCTCATTCGAGAGTAGCTGTGGGAAGCAAACTTGACAGCTAAATTATATGTATGGGACTTTCCGTGGCTTTCACAACCTGCCGAAGACATGACCTACTCGGCTCTTAATGTCACCCGACGACTTGTGATTATAGAAGCCCGGAAGAACCTGATTTCCATCTCAGACCGGTAATTTAAAGTAAACATCCGCGCTCCTGTACGCCGCCTTCCCTAGCCGTAAATACATCGGTCTAATGACTGTTCCACGTTAATCAATACCTCGTCATCCCCCACCTCGCCTCCGGTAACCTCTCGTGGGGGGCATAGACATTCAGCGGTACCGCTGGCGTAGGAAGCTCGTACGACGGATTCACATTCAAATTCTGCCCACCCTCCGGCAGTTCACTCGGCCTCTGAATCCCTGCCTCCAACTCTGCCACTCTTTTCTCGCTCCATGGAAGGTCATGGCGTTGATTCGGGTCCACAATCTCACGACCAGGTCTCGGCGCCGGTTTCGACAACCTGTAGCGGAGGAACAGGAAAACCAGAATCGGAATGAGGAGGACTATTGCTACTGCTCCGATGCCTATTCCTGCCTTTGCACCCGTAGTAAGACCACTTGTAGGTTGGGTATTTCCACCGGTTGAGGAGGTGGAATTCGTCCCACGTGCGGAGAGGATGGCTTTTTGAGCTATTTCGAGGACTGGTGCTAGAGTTGGTTCGACGATTTTGGTTTTCTTAAAGGTAGGAAAACTAGTTGGTTTCTGCTTTTTGGGCGCTTTGGTTGAGGTTGGACGACCTGAACTGCATTTGGCGGAGTCGAAGAGATGGAGATTTGACATGCCGAAAGCTGTGGTTGCGCAGTGGTCGTACACGAGCTGTATCGTCGTTTCCCTATCCCCGGAACCACATGCTGATTCGAGACAGCATGAGATTTTGGTGATATATTTCGGGTTGTTGCAGATGCGATCCGCGTTGTAGTTTTGTGCTAGACAATTGGTCTGGAATAGATATCAGCTGTTCGGTTCTTCGGATGTGATCGTGAACTGAAACGAGAATGTTGAAGATTGGATATTTCCATGTTAGATAGAACTTACAGCACATCCTGGCACATTCACAAGCTGACATTCAACGCCTCTAAAACTAAGGATGGCAAGGCTGAGAATCGTAGTGGCGTAAGACTTCATAGCTTCAGTACAATATTCTGCGAGCTGGGTGTCTTGCTTCTCTGGCTTGGATACCGGCTTCGTCGTAAATTTCGCAGAGAGTTTTAGAGACACTCCTAGAATTGGGGGCACGTTCTGGTCTTATGAGCCCAATATTCAGAGCCTCCTCAGAGCTGTCTGCGTGCTTTGAAGTACCCTCCCGCATCAAGCCTCTTGCTATTGGGTGCTAGCAAAAAGCAACCTCGAGATCCCAGACGCCACAGCGAGGCTCCCGGCTAGAATGTCTTCCCACCTATTTCATTACATTCTGGAACTTCGAATTGAATAAGGATATCGCCCAATTGAATGAGTCGAATTATACACTTGTATACAATACACAAACTATGAGAGCATTGAAAATCATAGACGGAAAAACTAGAGCGTGAAAATATGAAGTTTCAGCCTCCCTCGACCAAAGGATTCATATGAGGTAACACAAGACAGCTATGGCCTCGGCTTTCAGCCCCCATCACACTGTCCGCAACCTTGGCATGCGCCATTGTTGGCCAGCTGAGGTTCGAGGCGAACTATCGATTCACTTCGTTGATCTCGTCGCCTTTTTGGGTGGTGCTGATGATGTTGATTGGAACCTCAAGAGTAACGGGTGCCTTTCTCAAGAAAGTCTCTTATCCCTCCTCGTCGCTGCCTCTACTTTTGTCATCCGCTGCACTCCATCTGTCGTGGCTCATTCGCGGTGTCCACTTTCCGAGCAAATGGACGACAGTGAAAATCGCCCATTCTTGCCAAGAAGTTGTCTCAGATGATATGGATGATAGCTGCGCTAAGGGGGGACCAGTGTGGTCAGAGGTAATGGAAGTGAGAATGACATGACGAAATCCCCGAATGTTGTGGAGAATTAGACGTGCTTCGTTGGCCCAGTCTACGCCATTGAAAAGGGAAATGAATGAGCCGAAACGACTCTCAATTGCCTAGTTTATTGTCGAACATGACGCTGTCAAATTTCTCGACAAAACGTTCTGTGAAGGGTTTGGTATACCCCGCGTCAGGTGACCTGGTTGGAATTCTGGCAATTCTTCAGACAGAGAACTATCGAGTGGAGAAATGAAACTGTGAAAATGCAGCAAAAGCTAGAAAAGTTGGGAAGAGCCACCAAAATTGATAAAAAGGCGTGGGCTTGAACCTTACGGCTTTGACTGAGCCTTCGATTGAAGCTTGACTTACTTCTAAATAATTGAACGGTCGCTAATGAAAGTATCTCTCCTTAAATCAAATTCTCTAACTCTTTTCAATAGGCCCAAAGATTTGAATGCTCCAAAATGATAAATAATCGATTCTCGTGCAGAGACGTCGATAGCGACGCGAAAAATCATGGAGTTGTCGTCGTCCTCACTACACGTGATGCGATTCTAAACAACAGACAAAACACGCAATAATGCCGCGGACTCAGCACCTGAAATATTCTTACTCTCACTCACTACTCACATCACCATCACACCGGAAAAGACCTCTTTCACTTCCAGACCTTGAATGAAAATGAAGACAAAAAGGAGCAGTTGGCTGATATATTCGCGGATAACCTCGTGTCGGTTCTCGTGCAAGTTCCTCCGCTCTCCACGCTCCTCCACCCTCATCTCCGCTCTCCACATGCACCGTCCACTCTCCAGACTCCATATGCCAAATACGATTCATGCGGATGCGTTTGTGATGATGGCGTAACGTTATCAAGAGGAATATCCTTATCACTCGTACTGTATTGTACTTCCTGGTCTCGACCCGGCAATGAGAATTGTAGGTCCTACTCGCCAATACCCTTCCCTTCGTAGTACTGTACTGTACTGTACTGTATAGTAACTCTTACTCTTCAACTGGCTCGGTCACTTTTTTGATTTCACCGATCAACCCGCGACTGCAGCTGGCTGCTGGATGCAGTTTCGTGTGCATACCATTATTGAGACGGGCCTTTTTGTGATGCTTGCTTCAATCGCCACGGCGTTTCGAGTCTTGACTTGCTGCTTGTACAGTATGTACGAAGGTACCCTTTGTATGTTTATAGCTGAAGTCTCCCTGCGATGTACTTGTCCTGTACTGTCCTGTACAGTACTGTACATGCAGTACTCTAATGCAGAAGCAGAAGCAGAAGTACTCTCTGCTGCAAGTGCAGACATACATAATGCACATACCGAGCGCCTATCTCTCCCGGCCCTTTTTCTCACAGAGTTCACGAAGGAGAGGAGCTATTCAGCCGGTTACGCAGCAGTAAAGTAAACGTTCAAAGTACTTTGTGTATACTACAGTACAATACTGTACTACTAATTTTGCTTTGCCACTGACATCGTCGGAACCAGCTGGACTGCCCAACAGTGCCCTGCACACGTACGTACTGTACGTTCGTTTCTGCTTATCACGGCCTTCCATCGGCGACGGAACACGAGCGGCAAAGGCGTGGCTGGTTCACGGTGGCTGTTGAGGATTTCTACGTAATTCCGAGACTTTTTAGTATTTACATCGTGACTTTGCCTTTGATGTCCAGAGTCCAGAGTGTAGAGTCCAGAGTTTAGAGTCCATCACCGATGCCATCATGCCAATGATGGCATGTCTTGTCATGAATCACCATCGTCTGCCTCAATTCCAAGCTTCGCCTAATTACGAGTTACAGTACAGGACAGGTACAGCACAGTATGCTTCCTGGGCCGGTGCCAATGCCAGTGCCAATGCAGCCGCATAACCTTACAGTACAGTGACCAGCTTCGACTCGAAATCTCGGCGTCACTCATGAGTGTGACCGAGCTGGCGGGTCGGTCAGGGGGTCAGCACTCACGACTCACGGCCAAGACTCAGGAGTAGCGAGCACTCAAACCAAGGCCAAGGTAGCAGCTCGGTCTCAGAGCCAGGTCACAAGTTGCCCATTATTATTACAGGACTAACTTGAAGTGTTGTTGCGTGGGATACTGCTTCGTACTATACGCTTCGTACTATACACTACAGCATACTTACTAACTGTTGGATTACCCCAAACAGCTCCACACTCCGCCCACTCCACTCACTCACTCACTCACTCACTCACTCACTCACTCACTCACTCACTCAC
>JAPZPB010000368.1:0-39459 GCA_037952635.1 Bryoglossum gracile | reverse complement strand
AAATTAAATTAAATTAATTATAATTAATTATCTTAATTATTTCGGGCTATACTATTTAAAGTAAATAACTTTAAACTTAGCGATATTATGCTATTAATAAGAGTATATACTCTTTAAAGAGCTAGAGTATATACTAAATATTATAACCTTTATAAATAAAAGTAGACTAACCGTTTTCCCAGACTAGACCGAAAATTCCAGACTACTATTCGTGCGTTCACTATATACTAGTACTTAGAACTTAATATAATTTTCTAAATTTTTAAAATCCTATTATTCTACTTTAAAGGATTCTAATTTTTAAAAATTTAAAAATTTATATTAAGTTCTAAGTAATAGTACATAGTAAACGCATAGACAATAGTCTGGAATTTTTGGTCTAGTCTAGAAAAATAGTTAGTCTAAATTAAAGAAAGTATTTGCTAATATAATAGTATAAAGAAATTAATAAACTAATCTTATTTATAAGCTATTTTATAAAGAGTAAATATAAGAAAGAAAAAGGTTTTTAAAAACCCCTTTTTTAAATAAGCTAAAGGTTAGCGCTTGAGCTATTGCTATTATTAAAGCAATAGAAACTAATCTTAGCCTTAAGCTTTTTATAATTATATCTAGCCTTAAGCCTTAAAGTATCTAACCTTAGCCTTGCGCTTAGTCTTAGCTTTATCTCGCTATAATAACTAATTAAGTAATTAAGTTTAGCCTAAAGATTAACCGCGCTAGAGGGCAAGTTCAGATCTGCCCTTCGTTATATAACTTGGGTGATAGGAGAATCGTTATAGGCGGGAGGCAGCTAACTCTAAATCTCTTATAAAAGTAAATCTCTTTGAATAAATACTCTTTATATCTTATCTTACTCTTATATCTTTAATAACCTTATTAGTAACTAGCGTTTATCTATCTTTACTCTACTATATAACCTTCCTCTTTAGTCCTCCTTTATCTATAGTAGTAAGGGCGAAGAAAGCTTCTCTAATCATTGCCGCGCTGCACTATCCTAGACTAGTGCTTGGGGAAACTAACTTCGTGTTCGGGGTATTGGCTATGCCAAGGCTCTAAGACCGCTTTACCTAAGCAGATAATAAATCACTGAATCTTCAATCTCTATTTGGTAATACCCCCTGCTATAAGAGAACTCTTGAGAAGGCTTGGCGTAGCTATTACCACGAGTACCAAGAACGAAGTAAACTCTTTGCATGCCACCGAGTATCCCCAGGGACAAGGTGCTAACGTTCAGCATCCAATACAACCCCAACTCTCGCGAGAAAGGCTTGCGTATGCAGATGCTATGCTATGCAATAGATCATGAGTGACTTGTCACTGCCACTGCCACGATGGAAGTGCATACAGCCCGCGCCGAGGGGAGAGGAGCACGAGTGCATGTACTGTATCCATTCCATCGAGCCCGTATCTTTGGGACGGGATCTGCACCTGCACGCGCGGGCGCGATATAGTATGGCATCACAGAAATCGGAAGATAGCTACGGTAGACATACAGCTCGCTATCTGTCTGCAAAAGTGATTTTTATTACTTAAGTATCACGCTGGTTGGATCACATACTCTAAGTACTTATCTCATTCAACTCTCATCGTTACAATCTCCAGGTATCTTCAGTACACAAAGTCCGTACGGAAACCCTCCACGCGACGATTAATTGCACTTTCAGCTCAACAATGACAGACATGGAGAAGGCTCGCGATGCTTCGAGCGACGACCCTGAAAAGGTTGTCGAGCTCTCCCAGAACCCTACCTTAGATAATGGAGAAATCCAAGAAACCAGGTTGAAGCACGCAGACGCAAATGATGGCGATGAGGCTTTGAAGGCCTTTGCTGGGCATGAGGGGGAGTCGATCGTCCTGACTCCTGAGGCGGAGAAGAAGTTGCTGCGGAAGATTGATATGAATTTGATGCCGGTAAGCCAATGTAGACACCGTGGGGGGAATTCAATTATCTAACAAGTTTGCAGTTGCTTTGTATTATTTATGGTCTGCAATATCTCGACAAGACGACACTCTCATACGCCTCAGTTATGGGACTGCAGAAAGATCTTCACCTGAAGGGCACGAACTACCAATGGCTAGGAAGCATGTTCTACATTGGATATATTGCCTGGGAATACCCGACGAATCGATTGCTACAGCGATTGCCGCTCGCAAAATGGTCTGCTTTCAATATCATAATGTGGGGTTTGACTCTCTGCTGCTTGGCTGCAGTCAAGGACTTTGCTGGAGCAGTAGCAGTGCGATTCTTCCTCGGTGTATTTGAAGCAGCTGTGACACCTGGATTCGCTCTCTTCACTTCACAATGGTATACACGAAAGGAGCAGGGAACGAGAACTGGTATCTGGTTCTCATTCAATGGATTTGCCCAGATTTTCGGAGGACTTGTTGCATATGGAATTGCCGTTGGAACCAAGAAATACGGGTCGACAATCGCACCGTGGAAGATTATCTTCCTGGCTATTGGATTGCTCACTTCGGCTGTGGGTTGTTTTTTTCTCTACTTCATGCCAGACAGCCAGCTGAATGCGAGGTTCTTGACTCCTGAGGAGAGGCTCATGGCCGTGGAGAGAATCAGACAGAATCAGCAAGGCGTGGGTAACAAGCATTTCAAGATGTACCAGTTGAAGGAGGCCCTTACGGACCCAATGACTTGGGCTTTTGTCTTTATTGCCTTCGTTGCTGATATTCCCAATGGTAAGTCACTTGCAAATTCCATTTCGAACCACAACTCACAAACCTCCAGGAGGAATCACGAACTTCTTTTCCCAACTAATCGTCTCATTTGGCTACACCCCTGAGCAATCCCTCCTCTACGGCACACCCGGCGGGGTCGTTGAAATTGTCTTCCTGATAGTCTGCGGCTACCTGGGTGACAAATACGGAAACCGCGTCCTAATCGGCATGACCGGTATGGCCACCTCTATGATAGGCATGCTCCTCATCGTCAGCCTCCCCATCTCTAACGACTCTGGCCGTCTGGCCGGCTACTACTTAACTCAATCCTCCCCAACAGGTTTCGTCGCCGTCCTCTCCCTGATCTCCACCAACGTCGCTGGATACACGAAGAAAACAACAGTCGGAGCGCTTTTCCTGATTGGATATTGCGCAGGTAATATCGTCGGTCCCCAGACTTTCAGACCGAAAGACAAACCGCGCTACATCCCCGCCGAAATCGTCATCCTCGTTTGCTGGGGCCTGTGCATTCTCGATCTCGGAATCATATACCTCTACTACCGTCGCCAGAACAAGATGAGCGCAATCACTAGAGCAAAGCCAGGCTATAGGAAGCTGGATAAACAGGAGTTCCTAGATCTGACGGATCGCGAGAACCCGGAATTTGTATATACCTTGTAGGGTTTTAGAAGGATTGCATTGAGGAGTTGCTTTTCGGGAGGGGCTCGGGATGGCTCTTAGCGAAGGCCGAGGAATAATGAAATATATCAGACTACTTGTAGACCAAACAAAGTTTATGGCTTCAACGTTTCGTGGGCGTGGCTGAGTCGAAACAGGGCAACCTAGTTGCTGTGTAGGTAGACCTGGATGTGTGTTCGGGGTACGGATGGAGAAACTTGCACAGCCATGGCATGTTCATGTCTTGATACCTGGAGTAGGAAACTATGGTGACGATCTCAGTCCCTGCTTGAATTATCCCAGGTCGTAGACATCAATCACAGACATACATACAGTAGCACTTCTCCTGCCCAGTAGTGAATTGTGAAGAGCCTCCATCTCCTCGTGCCCGAAGCATGAAATAACTCACTGCCGAAATCCATCAGCAATTTCCCGGCTCCGAACCCTCGCATGTTCCTCTCTATCCCCAACCAGCTCGAGTTCGTAAAATTCATGGCACAAGAGGCTTTTGAGGCTTCGCTCCCCTCGTCTGAACAACACCTTGTCGCGGTCCGCACGGCCGCTATTCTCTTGTTCGTTTTACCCCCCCCCCCCCTATCCCGGGGCAGTGATTCTCAGTGCTCTTTAATTCCCTGTCTCGGTTGAAGTTCAGACCGGGTCGGATACTGTGCTGTACTGTACTGTACTATACTGTCGTACTTCGTACTGTAATTGTACTGTACTGCACTGTACTGTACGTACAGAACTCCTTGCTTCAGATCTACAGTACCAGTGCCGTACAGTACAGTTACAGTAGCGGGGTTGAGATTCATGCTTCGTCCTGTCACCTGTGAGGCTGTGGCGGGAATACGGTTGGAGCAGTGCGGTCATTGGGTCGATCTGAGATGAGTTCTGTCACCGCTGGGCAGGAATTGTCTGAGATTTGTTTCTTTTGTTTCTTTTTCTTTTCTTTTCTTTTCTTTTCTTTCTTGCTTGCTGGGGAGCAGAGGCAGGCTACCGTGTTGCACAGTGGAATCTAGATCCCAATCAATCGCATGCAGGAAATCGCCGTGCGGTTGCGCCCGTACGCGAGCTTGGGTCGTGGTGAGGTATCAGGACAGTCGAGCTTGGAAGGCTTGGTATCGTTTCTGGAGCTGTCAAAAGCGGAGCGGTGCATGCATCTGGGGAACTTCTCTTCCTGATCTTACTGTACTGTCCTGTACTATGCTGCGTGTGTTTGGGAAGTGGGGTAGTACAGAGGTACAGTACTGTACATTACAATCCAGCACCGATGTTCTCCTCAGCGCCGACCGAGCACCGCGTGCCACCACCATCTCCTCCACAGCCCGCCTGTTTGCATTTATCCAGAACCGATGAAATAAATGAGCGACTGAGCCTGGACCGAGATCTCGCAAGCATCTCCCGCCCAGTGTGCTTCCAACCCTCGCCTCATTTCCTCGTCCCATCGTGGTCGGCTGGTTACCAAGTAAACACGGAACTCAATCTCTGAATCATCATCTCCCTCCCAAACTCTCCTGCATCCAATCCCTTCCTCGCGCTCTCTCCCTTTCTCCCTATTTCCCGTCCTCCCTTCTCACGTCCAGCCCAAAAAAAAAAAAAGAGTTTCCCTTCCTCTCCAGGTTCCCAACAGCCGAGGAGATCCCTCCTACGTACTATACTGTACTGTAAATCTCCATCCACACGCACCCCTCCCTTTCGCAAGCTTCCCAAAGTTCCTTGAGAATTGGTTCAAACAACGTGGCTTTCTCTTCGCTGCAGTTGCGGGGGTACTGTAGTATTGTACAATACTTACAGTGACATACAGTACAGTATGTACAAAGTACAGTACAGTTTCTCTATCCTTGTCAGTGGCCGCCCCCGGTCGAGAGAGATTCTGCCGGCTGCTTGGGGTGACGACGATACCTGCGATGGTCTTGGTCGGTTATAGGACTGTACAGTACTGTACTGGAGGGATTTTCTGGATTGGGTAGGTGGTTATGTATGTACTGCATGGTGAAGGAATGGGATCTGGAGCCTGGAGGTCCTGGAGGTCAGCCTTGTTGAAGTACAGTACTGTACTTTTGCGGATTTATTTTTGGGTAATGTAACTGTACTGTGCAATACAGAACTGTATTGCCCGAGTTCTTGGGACCGACTGACTATTGTACTACAGTAGGCTCTTATTTTCTACAGTACTGGTACAGTATCTTCCTTCTGTTCTGAAATCACTTGTTGCTCACTTGGACATCGGATTAGATACAGTAGCATCTGCTGCAACTCCATCCCGCCCAAGATCTTCTTACCCATCTGTTGTTTTCCAGACAGGTATGTCTTAGACAGCTGATATTAAACTCGAGATTTGGACTCTCACAGTTGATCAAGTGATGTATCAATAGAACAGAGGAGTCAAAGAGGGACCCTGCAAAGTCGATCATCAGGTGTTGATCTGCAGTATGGAGGGCTTTCTGGGATACGACGTGGTAATGGATTTCGCAAGAAGTGATTATTCATCTATTGCCGAGGACAGCCATCGGCTATGGAGAAGAGGCTTCTTCTCAGTTATGAGCTTTTCAGAAGGGCAAGTTGGAGATTCGAGAAAGAGCATATTGGGCAGGCGAAGAATCGTGAGACGAGTTTTTAGATTCCAGGGACCATGAGTAGAGTAATTGAGTTGGAGACCGAGTCGTGCTGGCGGTATTTTGTTCGGTTTAAACGTTACCACGATATCAAAATGAATCCCGTGCGCGGTTGTCAACGAGATGTCTCATCGAACCTCCGGGAGCGAGAAACAAAACATCTGGATCATTTTACAACAGTCGCCCCTCAAACTCCACCTCTCCCAGCCAATCTCTCTCGTTCCAGAGTCACACTCCCGGCCGTTGATGGCGCTGCGCCTTGAGGCTCTGACAACGTTGTGTTCTTACCAGAAGACCGGACTTGCCGTCTCTCAACTCAACATTTCCAGATCTCGAAGCCGTTCTAAGAATGACTGACTCGATGTCCCGTAAAGAAACCAATGAGACTAGACTGACAATGCAAGCCTGGCAAGTGGATATCGCAATGCAAACGAAAGATCTGTAATGACCATGATTGGTTTTTTCCCCCAACCCTTCAAGCCCTTGAGAAGAACCCCAATAACCTTGCCCGGATACTCAAAAACCGTCAGGATAAGGTTTTTGGCTGGCTCCTCATCCCATCTTCTTGATCGTGTGATTCGATACAGGAGACATTGCTCCTTAACAGCGTCCGTCCGCTTCCAGGATGAGAAGCCCTTTGCGCCAAGTTCCCTCCACGAGGCTGGACTGGTGTGGACACGAGTGGGTTGCTCGGAGCTGAAAACATCGCCAAATTGTTCTTGTTGTGGTCAAGTCACCCCAAACCACTCCTTGCATCACTCTCCCACCCCGGGCCGTGGCGCTCAATGCTTGTTTCATCCGGCCACAATGGGCCAGTACAGTACAATACATCCTGTTGTCAGAAAGACATGTAAGTACAGG
This sequence comes from Bryoglossum gracile, assembly GCA_037952635.1. Taxonomy (NCBI): domain Eukaryota; kingdom Fungi; phylum Ascomycota; class Leotiomycetes; order Helotiales; family Bryoglossaceae; genus Bryoglossum; species Bryoglossum gracile. The sequence continues at coordinate 32,629 of JAPZPB010000368.1, read as the reverse complement.
GCAATCGGGCGGTGCCAACTGTTGAACTGTACAGTACAGTACAGAGGAGTAACCCTGAATGACTTTGGAGTCGGGGGGCACTTACTCGGTGGCACTATTTACCATTTGCAATTTACCCTTTACCCTTTTACCCTTTACCATTTACCACACTTTACCTTTTATCCTTTACCCTTTACCGTTTACCAGTCACCCTTTACCATTTATACCATTTCCCTTTCACTAATTACCTTTCACTAACCATTATCAGACACACCTAGTACCAACCTCCCTACCTGTCGTCTATCTTGACCAGTAACCAGTTGTCACCGCACCCTGAAGCCAAGGCTAACTTCGTACAAGTAACTCCATCCACCTCAGATTCCGATCCCCAGCCCACCGCTTTGCGGGGACGCAATAGCCTGTGCCCCTAAGAAACACATCCGACTTGGACCCAGGAGAGCTCCGTGGAAGTCCACTAGCTGTTCAGGGTTTAAACACTCCCAAGTGTTCTGTCCAGGTTAGATTGCATGGTGTAAATGGCGTTGCCATGCATTCAGTTATTGGAAATAATTTGTCAAGCCAATCATCCCTCCTGAACTCCTCACCAAACCACCCAATTCGGCCTCCTCCTACAAGGACACCTCCAGCTGGTCCAACGGAACCAACCCGGGGCCCTGCACCATCGGATTTTCCTGGGGATTAATTGAAGTCTATTGCAGACCAGCTGCTTGCCACAAGGACCAGGGCTTGCCCCAGAACCAGGCCAGATACTTGGTACTGATCTAAACTGCACAACAAAGCATCAGCAGTTGTCGGGCAAACGACCGAAAGAGACCCTACTCGGAGAGGAGAAGGAGAGTGGAAGTGGAGGCATACCCAGCACTCCCATGAGTCCCATCATATTCATTGCAGCACGGACAGAACATCATGCTTCAATCTACCTTCGTACCCCGTCTGAATAGCGATCCACTCAGTACTGTTCCATCTCTTCTCCATTCTGGTTTAGTTTAGTTTCTGTCTTCGCTCCACCGTCTCTCGATTTCTCTTCTTGTGGCACAAACCACTTCAGCCTCTTTCAACTAGAGATGTACCTCACCACTGACGTTGTTGCTTCTAAGACACTGGGCGTGTAAACGGTCGTTGGACTCGATCTATCTCGATCAGCATCTCGAGATGCGTTTGGAGGGAGCAGTAATTGCTGGACTGCTTGCAATCAGACAGGCGACCGAACTCATTCCCGCCGATTTCTGTTCTCCCGAGTGTCGTGAGTAGCCAACTCCCTCCCGCGTTTAAGGTACCAGCCGCTTCGTCGAAACTCTACTAACTCGACACCAAAAGCTTCGTGTAGAACAGCCGTCGCCGCCTTCGACGGAGAAGTAACTTCCTGTGTATCGGACTCGTCCTTCATTACCAACTGTGGGCATTGTCAAACCTGTGTATTGACCTACGCTATCGAAAATGGAGGGTTGCAAAGCCAGCACACCTCCGAGGTTGCCTTGATCAACATTCTGAACCTGTGCGTGAACACGACAGTATCCTCGGAAATCCAGGCAATCCAATCACAAGCATCAAGGATCTCTGGGTTAGGGGAATGGTTAGCTTCAAGTACCGCGATTACAACCGGGAGTCCAACGGCGACTGGAAGTTGGACTACGACTGGGACATGGGCGACGAGTACCCCAACCGGACAAACTTCGTCAGCAGAATCTGCCACAGCACCGCAAGCTACCTCCAATCTCACCGTGTCAAATCCTCCCTCGCCATCGTCGTCATCCTCATCAGGTTCGACTCAACTTAGTCAGACGTGGGTCGCTGGACCCGTTATGGGATCAGTACTTGGAATGTCAACAGTGTTTGTGGTGATATTCTTCACCAGGAGGAAGCAGAAAAGAGACAAGAGGATGGCGGTTATTCCACCGAAGGAATTTAGTGATGACGACTCGAGACGGTCTCAGATCTTGACACAGGGAAAAGCTCAACTGCATGGGGAAAGTATTGAACCAAAGGAACTGGAGACTTGCGAAATACACGAGCTGCCTGCTTTAGAACCCGTAGGACAGGAACTCATGGCGCCACCAGATGCGAAATTGAGGCCTGAAGACTGGCCACTGAGCCCTCTCCCACTTTCGCCTTTGCCATTACTGTTTGCCATGTCCGAATTGAGAGACGCGAGAGAAGGAGTTGAGGAGTCGCCAAGACATGAGACCTTTTACCACCCTTGAACGCCTGAGTCGAATAATTATTAATGTTTCATTACCCAACTGAGGGTCAGAATGTATACCCAACTCATCCAGCAAACCGAGGGCGAGAATATATACCCAATTGGCCAGCGAACGGTTACCTCGGCCGTCCAGACACTACCGTGCCTACGGCAGCGCAATCTCTCGATCCAACCAAACTCGATACCAAACTTCCTTAATGTCGCTGATGGGGACTTAACTCCCCAGGCCAGTCTATCTCGATCCGGAACCTACTCATCTATGTGTAGCTGTCGCGCACTGTAGCTCCCTGATGCGGTCCGTTTCGTCTAGGGATTCAGATGGCTGGTTCAAGACAACAAGACCATAACGAGTCTATAATTCGTGGTTAGCAGCAGCCAGACTTCAGTATGGAGAGCTCAGAGCAGAGCTCAGAGCGCACCTGATATCCGTCAGGCCCATCTCCTCTTGGCATGGCCGCTACTTCATATCCGCTCGCCGTCATCATGACCTCCAGCCAAGTCAACGGTCCATCTTCTATGTGCACCACAATTGGCTCGTACACGAAATTCGTTACTTCCCGAATAAAGCCTTCCTGGGTATAACTCGAAATATTCCGTTCTTTCCTGACATATTCAAATGGGGCCGGCCTTACTGGTCCCAATCCATACAAGAGCACTTGGACAGCTATTTCCTTGGATACATCAGCAGCCCAACCTCTTGATTGAATGTGCCGGCCTCTGACGTCGAAATGGACCGTGAGGTGGACTTCTGCCGCAGTCGGAATTTCGATTTGAGTTGGAAGACTGTGAGAGGAAGCGGGGAAAAGAGACGGAGGACTGGTATAGCTATTGAAATCCGGCGAACTCTGAGGCGTAATCGGGGAATCCATGGGGTCATCAAAAGCAGCCGCAACGTTCCTCCTGTCAACGATATCCAGCTCAAGCCAAGCCGCATTGTTCATCACAGCGCCCATAACTCTTTGCAGCATACCCAACCCCAGAGTCGAACGCCCTCCATCCGCGGCGCCATCCATATTCATCGCACCGGCAGTTTGCGGTTCATGATTCGTGTTTCCCGGAATGGACGGGCACTCTGGCGGGGTAGACATGTCGCTATTGATATAGAGAGAAATCAATGTTTATTGCTGATGACGAAGAACGGCTTGGAGGAAGAAGAGTAGGAGATATATGGTCCCGGAGGCACCTTCCATCTGGAGGAAAGGAACTGGGGATGAGGATGGCGACTGCCATTTACATAGAGTTAATAAGTAAAAACAAATCCAACTTTGAATATTCAAAATAACCCAATTATCCAGAATTCGTGAATACTTGATAATGCCAAGTAAGTAATAACACGGCTTCAATCCACAGAAGCACGCAACACCCAAGACTCACTTGAATCCAGACACACTGCTCTGAATAAACTCCACACGACTCAAACTATCCATTAAATACAATCAACTTGTTAACCAACCCCTCCCCAACGACCAACAACTCCCTAAATCTTCCACCCAAGTTGGGAAACAATCTCCAAATACCTAGAACTGACATATCCGGCATGGTACAGTACTTACAGTAGCTTGAATCCCCACAACTCGCAAACCAAAACGATCAAGAGGTTCAAAAACTACTTGATATTTATCTTAGGAGATGAATTCTCGATTTCTTGGACTTGAGTAGGTGTGAATAGGCGTGGTTTGGGAATCTTGATTTCGGTATATCTGGACTGGTGGGATTTTGATGGTGGGGGGGTTGGAGGGGCGACTTGAGTTTACTAGTAAAGACGTAGGAGGAAAGGAGCATATGTTAACCTGGTTGTCATTTACTGGCTTAATTATAACTTGTTTTTGGTCATTTGGTCATTGTTAAATGTTTGGGTTATACGGATATTGAAACAAATGCAAATTGGCTGCTATTTTTGGGGGTTTTGGCCGCTGCGCACTGCCCTAACTCTCGTGTACCTGGGCGTACCTGGTGTCACCCCCTCCCAGCTGTACCGCAGATTCTCTATGGCAACAGCAGAACTCAGCACGCTGCCGAGAGAGCTTCGCGAAGAGATCTAGATGCTCGCACTGCTTCCTGACCCCGGCGTGTACCACTTCGACCCTGATTATGTGACGGGGAACTACTTACATTATATGACTCCAGAGTATAGTGAGGAGAAACAACATAGAATAAATTTGATAACGCATCTTGCTTCAATTTGACGGAGAAGAGTCAGAGGTGGAAGAGACACTTATACTTTAAAGATAAAATCTTAGTGTAGATTGGTTGTGTTCAAAAAGTAGGATGTCCTGACTGACATTGTATAACATGAGACTGATCAACACTTAGCAATTTGAGAATATCCAAAACTTTGAATGATATAGTACCCGAGTTTCCCCCCAATATCTGCAGGTATCTGGGGTCATGAAAGCCTGTTGTGTTGTACTAGCAAATGAGAACATATCGAGTAGCTAAAGTCAGACAACAAGGACGAACCCCTATGGCTAGATGACAGATACTTCTGGAACATAGAAAAGCCCACTCTCAATGAGATTTTAAACTAGCACGCTAAAACGATGATCAGGTGAAGCCATCTTGGGAGTTATACAAGAATCTCGGTTATATAATCCCCGTCATGACGATCCGAAGACCAGAGCCTCCTGACTTGAAGTTTAGTACGGCAGAAACATAGCTGAATTGACCTCTGTACTACTGAGATCTTCATCAAAACGATTAATTCTGTTTTAAGAAGTCTTTGAAGGCCCTGAAATATGGATCCTGGCACTGCCGAATTTGTTTCGTTATACTTAAGACTACGATGACTAGTTCGTGTCTCTTGCTGATCCTCGTCAGGACTTGAAATGGATGAAGATCAGAATGACAAAAGATAGTTTGATTTGGTTTAATATTAAGCCTCCATCAATGTCTTGAGACAGGGCGTTTATGGAGGGACGGGCAGTTTGAAAATGGGTAAGGGCAAGTAATCAGCACTAGCGGCTTGAAATCGCGGAGTACAGAACGGAAAAATAGGCATAGAAATGTCTCAGGGGGCTCGAGAATGGCTTTAATTATTGAACTCGACTACAAGTCAATTTTCTGGAAATATTTAGAAGTGTTTGTAGAAATTTAAAGCGCGAGGTCAAAATTAGCACTTATTTGCTCCTGCTAGCTCCCTTTTCTGGTGTGCCCCGCATTGCCCCTCCATCATCTCTGCCCTCGTCCAAAATCCTCCCAAGTCTCCCCAATAACTAAACAACCACACATTCACCACTCCCTACAAACTCCCCATACGATACATCATGGCAGACGCAGAATCAGCCAGCGCGCCAACAGAGCCACAATCTCGCCACGTAGTTTATTGTGGTGGTTCGTCCCCATAGTCCTTCCCAAGCGTCAAGTCATCCAGCTAACTCTTGTGCCCAGTATGCACATTACCGCCCGAGGTAGGCAGAATTCCGAGTTGATATAAAGGGGCGAATACTTATGGGTTGGGGAAGTAGTATTGCGAGTTTGGTGGCACGGTCAAGAAATGCCAGGACTGGTTACGGAAGGGCCACCCGAAGCTGTACGATACGTTATGGTCTGAAGGTGCAGCTCTCTTCCACGATCCTATTTTGATCCTTCTCCTTCAATCTTGAGCTTGAAAAGAGGCAGATATGCTAACATTGGACTTGTAGATGCCCTCGCAGCGGCAACCTCCTCTCTCTCCGTGGACGCCCAAAAGCGAGCTGAAAAAGACGCCCACAAGAAAGCACTGAAAGCCGAAGCCGCAGAAGCAAAACAGGCCCAAACAATTGCCAGCTCGAAAGTAATTGTCAAGCGTATAGAGAGAAATAAGGTCTGTCCTCCGCTTATCCCCTAAACCTTTTTTACTTCCCCTTCCTACCACTCCTAACTCCTAACATTTCTATTTCCCTCTAGAGAAAATACGTAACCGCAATCTCGGGCCTCGAAGCCTTCGGACTTGACAACAAAAAAATGGCCAAAGACTTCGGCAAGAGGTTCGCGACTGGTGCCTCAGTAACTAAGCTCCCGAGCGGAGGAGAGGAGATCGTGGTCCAAGGAGATGTGAGTGATGAGATTGAGGAGTTTTTGATGGACAAGTACCCAGTTATTCCGGAGGATAATATCGAGCTTGTGGAGGATAAGAAGAAGAAAAGCTCGGGTGCTGGTCCTTCGTGAGGGATTTGAGGAGGCGTTTTGGTGCTGGATGGGGTGGAGGGGGTGTGGGCTGGTGGCAGAGACATTGGATCCGTGATGGGCACATAGATACCTGGGAGAGAAGGGAAATCCTGATTTACGATTTCTGAACTACGGTTCATTCAAACATGTATACTGTCCTACAAAGACTAATAACCCGGAGAACCCAGAACTCCAAACGCTAATCACAAAGCCCGGCCCAGCCCATCATAAACATCACCTCTCAATTTCTTTTCCTCAAAACTCTCCCTCCAGTTGTAGGCGCAGCCGCCGGTTTAGCAGCTGGTATCTTCTTCTGACTCCCCATACCCTTGATCGTACTCATAACCGTCTTTTTGACAGGTGCCTTCTTCGCAGGGACTGGCTTCCTAACCACAGTCGAATTACTGGTGTCGCTCGACTCACTAATCGTGCTTGCTCTTCCTCTCCCAATTCTCGGTGCTGATGCTGCAGGGGCTGTTCTTTTCCCTCGTCCTGCCCCGGCAGTTGCGGTGCTTGCTTCTGTAGCTGTTTTTCGTGCGACTCCTGCACGTGTAGACTTGGCTTTTTCGACCATGCTAGTGAGGATACCGGCTGCACCACCAGAAGGAGCTGGAGCTGTGGGCTTGAGAGGCGAGATAGGGCGCGCGAGGAGGGATTTTGAAGGGACAGGTCGGATTGGCGATCTTGGGAGAGTGCGGGAGTTGGCTGAGCGAGGAGAGAGAACCTGTGAGGTTTGGATTTTGGAGGTTATTCTGGCGGGTGGTGCTGGGGGTCCTCGAACACGCTTCTTGGGGTTTTCGATATCTTCGTTCTCCTTGTCTGTGGTAATAGTATCACTTTTAATTGTCAGTACCAGCAGTCCATTCGATAGCTTGGGGATGTACCTCAATCGTTTCTGACCGCGTTGTGGAGACGGAGTGGCGCGTGAATGGCTCTGTCCTTCTTGGATTAGATTCTTCATTGGAGATTTGGTTTTCTCTATTATCGATGGGCCAGCTGGTGCTTTTGGAGCTCCTTCGCTGTACTTCAAGAGCAAATCCCCCATGTTTGCCTTTCGGAGAGACATTGGAATACGGTTGACTCGAATCTCAATACGCGCTCTCAGTCCCTGGGCCTGGAGCATATATTGAGCACGAAGCTTTCTAGCGCGCTCCGTAACTGTTCCCAGCAGGTCAGCAAAGCTCTGCGCGTCCATCCCAAAAGATCTTACTCTCTAGTTGTAGGTTGTCAATCAGTGCTTGTTTCTGTCCGGCCGTGATTCCCATTTTGGCCTTCTTAATTGGACTCCGATTTGATGGCGTTTTTGCTGGGCTATCCCTCTTCGTAGGTATCAAACTGGGTGGTACTGGGAAGTTCTGTATATCGACTGAGTTGGTGGATTCGGTGGACTTGCGTTTCTTGGAGCGCGTCGGGGCCATGTTGTGGATCTGCGTTGTGAAATTTGGCGATTTTTGCGATTTTGAAGTTTATTAAATATTTGTTGCCGAGAGAAATTGGAAAGCTTTCAAATGCGAGTAGAGTTTCTTCCCTCAGAAAGTCGTTCTTGTTCTTGAGGTGATCTCGAAAGTAAACAAATGAACTTGGAGCCGCACCGCTTCTATTTTGCGACTAGTCTCAACGAGGGTCAGAGCTACAGGGGTCTTCCACCATCAGGTACGCGCAGGCCAAAGCTACCTACACCCATCAAACAGTAAACTTCACCATCTTCTCGATACTCCTCCATATTCAACATCTACGATCTGCAACTCCGTCCAGATCATCACCCTTCACCACCGAAACACAAGCCCTCATCCAGAGGCAACAAGTCCAAGATGGGTCTTGAAGCAGTAATGGTAGTGGTTGACAACAGTGAAAGCAGCCGAAACGGTGACTACACGCCAACCAGATTCGAAGCGCAAGCAGATGCGGTCTCCATGATCTTCTCTGCTATTACACAAGCAAACCCCGAATCAAGCGTTGGTCTGATGAGCATGGGAGGCAAGGGACCAGAAGTGCTTGTCACATTAACAACTGACCATGGCAAGATTTTGGAGGGTCTGCACAGGACGAAAAGCAAGATTAGAGGGAGCAGCCATTTAGCAACCGGTATTCAGATCGCGGGAGTATGCTGCATCCTTTTCTTGCCCGCAGAGAGCCAGGACTGACAGATCTAGTTGGCACTCAAGCACCGTCAAAATAAATCCCAAAAGCAACGAATCATTGTATTCACCTGCTCAACAATTCCCGAAGACGAGAAGACACTGGTTAAGCTTGCCAAGAAGATGAAGAAGAACAACATTTCGATCGACTTTGTTGCATTTGGAGAGTTGGATGAGGACAACACCAAGAAGCTTACAGCTTTTAATGACAACGTCAAAACTAGCGACAACTCACATATTGCCATCATCCCTCCCGGACCAGGGCTATTGAGCGATCAGTTAGTTACCAGCCCAATATTGAACGCTGATGGGCCTGCTGGTGCGGGAGGAGTTAGTGGTGGAGAGGGAGGCGGTGGCAGCGAAGGTTTCGAGTTTGGCATCGACCCCAGTGTTGATCCGGAACTGGCTTTAGCTTTGAGAATGAGTATGGAAGAGGAGAAGGCGCGGGTAGAGAAGCAGAGCAAGGCAGAACAGGAGGCGAAGGACAAGGCTGCTTTACCGGAGATCAAGGAAGAGGATGAGGCTGCTCAACCATTACTGAACAAGGATGGCGAGGCAAGCGACAGCAAGGATGACAAGAAGGATCACGACGGCGATGATAAGATGGATACGGCGTAGATTTTAGCAATTCATTGTTTTGCATTGCTGGGGCGTTGACTTGTACCAATATCTAGATACCAGAAAATGGTTATGGGTGATGGACTTCTGCAACCTCTTGGCTCTAACGCCCTTCTGTCTCTACTTCCCGCCGAACGCCTGCTGTTCTCCAGGGACCATAAGAGGTGACCGTTCGCCAGAATGCCATAGCTGCATAGGTAGTTCTTCCTTCCCACGCAGAACGCGGGAGAACATCCCGCTTCCACAAGTATTTATTCTTCCAGCTAAGCGCTTCTCTCTGCGTCCCCTCCGCGGCTCTCTTCCCTCCTCGTTCACCAAGCCTATTTTCCAGGTCTTATTTCTCTCATTCCCCTTCTCATCCCCTCATCTAGAATTCAACGGCCTCACATACCCCGCCAACCTCCTCTCCCACGCCTCACTCCTAATCGGCATCTCCAACTGATAGAAAGGATTCTTCATCACGTAATCACTATACAACTCATAAATCCTCCCAATTATCTTATCAACGTTCGGTTGCTGCGGCTCAGTGAAGAGCAGGAATTTCGTGCCGGTGAGAGTGGAGAAGCATTGAAGCCGGAAGTTCTCGGTTTCAAGCACTTCGATTCCGGAGGGAGGGTCGGGGCGTGTGTCGGTGGAGGAGCGGTGATATGAGGGGTGAAGGGGATGCAGGCGGGCAGTAATGGCATGGACTCTGGTGGTGGAGTTTAGTTACAGTTTGGAGTGGAGGAGAGGGAGGATTGGATGATATAGAGAACAAGACAGAAATTGGAGGACTACTGACCCGTGAAATGTTCCTGCTAGGACTAGGTAGTCATTAATGTTGAGCTTGTTGAGGGCTTCTGCGAAATCTCTCTGGTAGACTAGACCACCGGCCTTGTTAATGATTATAAGGGCGTAAACAACCCTTTTAACAAGGTTAGTAGAAGTCCTAGTGTGCGAGGAGTTGTAGCGAAGAGTATGGGAGAACTAAGAACATACATGGTGAGAGTTGGTGTTCAGGATTGGGGAGTTGGCTCCTTGTGGTAGGGTCAGTATCTTGTGCTGCAACCAAGAGCTCGTTCTAGTTTATGGTTGGGAAGCTGTGGAGGGGTCCAAAAGTCACCGAGACAAATTCGCTTTGTGGAGTACGAGTGAATTGGGAGGTGAAGCAAGTACGGCGCAAACACAAGTGAAGTTCAAAGTCGTGGTGCTCACAAGGCCGGGCTCGGCAAACTTCCCCAGATTTGAATTCCTCCCAAACTCCCAATTTCTTCACGCGACAACCATTTCACTGGCTCAGCACCACGGATCTCAAGCTGCCACTATCACTTCCATACCGAGCATCAATACACTTTGCACATTCACCCTGCAGCTATTTCAGCCTCCGACTCGCCATCCTCACAGCTTGCGCTTCACTATTCGCCTTCTCTCGAATCCATACCATACAACCCCCCTCGTCCACACCAAACGATATCATATTCAGGGAGTAAACAAGATGTCTAAAATGGCAGCAACCTCGCGTGCGCGTGAAGCGCCAGCTGGAGACGAGGAGGCTGCTGCGGAGCTGAAGTTGGGAGAGTTCCAGGATGTGGATGCTTTGACGCACAGTGAAGCTGCGCTGGTTATCAATGCTCTGGTTTCGAAGCGCAGAAATGACAGGAAGAATATTAATGAGACTGAGTATGTTCTATTCTTTTGTAGCCTCGCTGTAGACGTCAATGGGTGACGGTAGAGGACGAGCAAAGGGGATTATTGCTACACTGTGGAAGGAGAGAGGCCGCAGCTTTTGGGAACGAGAACTGGCATTTGAGAGGAGTTATGGCTAATTTTGGTTATATAGGATGTTGATGAAGACTACAGAATATCTTGATCACTTTGCACGATTTAAGCGGAAGGAGAATGTGGAAGCTGTTGAGCGTCTGCTGTCTTCTCACCGGGAGCTTGCAAAGTTCGAGCGTGCTCAACTTGGTACGTGGGGAGGGAAAACGAGCAAACCATTATATGATGCTGATGTTATATAGGGTCTCTCTGCTGCGACAGCGCTGAAGAAGCTAAAACTCTCATTCCTAGCCTCGAGAAGAAGATCACCGATGAGGATCTCCAAGAGCTGCTTGACCAGATCACCACTCTGATGGGCTATGCGAGCTGAGCTGCCTCTTTTAATGTCTTAGCTCAAGGGAGAAAACATTTACTGGCGTTGGTGACTACGGAATGGGCTGGATGGAACTGCATAGTATGGCGAGGGCTCGATGGATCTCTTTGACCATTCTAGGGGCGTTCTGGGGACTTTACTAAATCGTGTTTCAGATCCCTTTTCTTCTGCGGTATCTACATCCATTGAGGTAGGGAAAGATTGCAAGGGAAGTGGAGACGGAAAGCTAGCAGATACCAAAAGCAGAGTGCCCTGGATAGGCAGACAACTATCAGGCAAGTTTAGAGCACTGAATACGACTCTCACGAGGAAATTAGCTGCTTGTATTTGTGGCCTATGTGAGGGTGTTGTTTCCCAGCCCCGAAGCGCAGCCAATCCCTCCAGAAGGTGGTGTTAGACAATACGTGCTCAGGCGTCTAGCTTGCGATAGGGAGGAGAATCGTGGATGCGCATTGAAGTGCTTGTCCTGCGCATATCTATTTATCGTTCCATCCCTTTTCCAGGATGCAGTGCCAAGCATCCATCGTATTGCACTCCTTTCTCCGTTCAAATTTCCATCCAGAGGTTGGCTTAGTAGCCAATTGCTTATGAGGTTTTATGACGTTTCCTATCATTCCAATTTGTTTTCAAATCGTTATATACCGAATAAGATAGAGCTCGAGGTAGTGGTTGTGGCGCTATAAGAGGGCTGCAGTGTGCGACCAGGGGAAAGTTCAGATCACTGGCAGACACATTATTCAGCTGAATTGGCTAACAGCATTTCTATGCAGAGTGAATGAGGCTGGGTAAATCTTGCGATGGCCGCATATTTGAGGCTTAATATTTCCCTTTGATGGGGCTCCTTGTTGGTCTTTCTCTTGAATAAATCACATAGCCTCGTATCCAATATTTTGGTCTGATGAACCTTTATTCTGTTGATTTGATTCATTTTTGCCTGAGATACGCTTCTCGTGAGTTAAGTTAGAAAGTCTCTTGCATTGGTCTTGTTAGATGTTGTGCCTCGCCCATGAGGTGCGGCTAGTTTATTATAAGAATGGATGTGAACCTGTGGAAAAAAGACGGTGATACGGGACTCTGGTATATAGACTTAATAGATAAAGAGAGTGAGAAATCCCAATTCGCCTAAAAGAATGGCAACCCGCTTATGCACCCTATAGCTGGCAGTACTATGCGCGACTACTTAGAGGAAGGCCATCCGAATAAACCGTCGTCCTCAATCTAAACACAACAGTACAAGACTCCCTAGGCGACTCCGCAAAGTGAAAACTCCAAAGCGAACCCACTAAGGATCCGATTACTAGAAGCACTAGTCGACTAGCATCAGAGAGTAGTCAGACATTAGCAGAACCTCTCCGATATTATTATAGAGAGAAAGAACCCGGCTTACTCGATTATCTAGAGAGGTAGACGGGGAAATTCTCGACATCGACACAGGATATGTGGTTAGAAGAAATGACTATAAGGAATTCTTCTTATAAGGATGGGTGTTCGCTACTCTGATAATGCCTTACCAGGCCGCTGAGAGTAAGTTTGTGGTTATCAGATACGGCGACCGATGCTGCACCTGCTTTCCTGTGACGACTTATAAGAAACGGGGCATTAACTTGAACGAACATGGATTAATTTATAGTAGCAAAGATTGCCCAAAACCAATTAAGGGGATTTCGAAGGCACCTCTAAGAGTTCGAGTTTCTAATAGCGGTAAGAAGTTACTCAACACATCACTTATCAATTATGGCCAGACATACACCATTAAGACGAATGTGAAAGTCAGGGATGTCGGGATGCTAGATTTTGATTCAATCAAACTCTTGGTAGTATATTTCAGGGAGGTTCACTCCCTGCCATCAGAGATAGCCACTCAGCCTCCTCTTTTAGCCACGCCTTTCACACCTGCTCTCTCAACCCCCTAGCTACTCTTCCACGCCTTTTGGCGTGGCTTATCCTCCTTCCGGGGCAGGCTGGGCACCTGATAATCTCGCAACTGTCGATGCAGACGAGTCTGTCGTTGGCTCTGGGTTCCGCGACAGTGCCTACGGTAGCAGCTCTACAAACTCGGTTCAAGCCCAAAGTACTGCTGTCGAAGAATTTTCTTGTCTCTTACTAGACGATAAACTTCTGTCTGAAGTCTTCTCGGTTGCCGTTAGAAGACTCGGTACAAGGAAGTTTGGGAGAGTGCTCCTGGAGCTTCTGGGGAAGTGCTTTAAGGAACTGGAAGGCGTTGCTGAGAAGAAGATCGAGCTTGGGGCCGTATGTCATATCTCTCGGCTTGGGACGGAAGAGATTGAGATGGAAGTGTGTAAGTGCTCATCCAGTTTTCATTCCGCCAGACTTTGTCCTTTACATTCCCACATTACAGAGGATGGGCGTCCCGGAAGTTAGTGATTTGCCTATTCGCGGATATTCAACCTCCTTTGATTATTTAACTTCGTTTGGATATTTCCACATTATTGAACTACTTAAACCTTTTCAATTCTTCAATTGTTTAAGATTATTTCCATTTTCCGGAAGTATATGAAACTCGGATTTTCACACGAGGAAAAATACTTGAACGATTTAGGTTAATTGCAAAAGTTTCGAATTTTAAGGTTTTGGAATATTCAAAATCTCAAACCGGCTTCAATATCTGAGTGGTTTCGAGCGCCGCTGACGTCGAACTAGGCTTGTGGGCACCAATTTCAAGAAGGTGTTCTCGAGCATAAGCCTAACGCAGCAGCGAATTTTATGCAATGGCAACCAATACGCAGCTCGACCTTGTCGAACCCCGCCAAAACGCTACCTCCCTGAACGCATCCAGAATGCATTCCTGAGAGCTGATTCGGGAAGGTCGCTCCCTTCGTATAGTATGACTTTAGTGCCGACTGTTCCTAGCAACAATCAAGCCCCTATCGTCCAGTCTGATCTTGACGGGGACAAGACAAGCTCGGCAGTCCCTGAGAATAAAAACTTCATTTGTGTTGGCATCAACGAGCTATCTGGAGGTCCGTACCTGTACCACAGCAGTACCAGTTCACATCCAGAACCCACTCCAGGGCGACAGACAACTACCGAAGAGCCTGATACGACCGATCGGGACATGTTTAGATCTCTCTAAGCGTACTGCAAGTACTACAAGCGGAGGCCCGAAGTCAAATTCTACGAGGTAAGCGAACCTCTCCTTGACAACATCATCCCTGACCCTTGTTCAGTTCCAACTCTATCCAAATCCAAGAAACGAGATAGAAATCAACGACGAATGGTACGACCGCCTCCCCTGGGAAAATACACCCCCCGCCAAAGATCAAATCTGGATCCACACCCCCGAAAACCGAGACATCACCCCGTTCATCCTGCCCAAAGCCATCACCCACTACATCAGCTGCCCCGACGGCTGCAATCCAGGGCGTTTCTGGATGACCGTGTTCCTAAGAAGATAATATCTGAGCTGTGGTGTCAGGATACTAAGCCGAAACCAGGATGGGGACTCATTTTCAAGGAGAGATGGGCGCTGAGATGGTATTTAGTTGTGTGGGCACCGTTTGTTTTCTTCTCACTGCTCACAGCTATTCTTTTGGTGCATTACAGCCACACGCCTTGGGGCACGGCTTTTACCTTTTTGAGTGGGACGACTGCTTTCACTGCTTGGGCTTGGAACGTGCAACAGGTCAGAATCAAGGAGTAGGGGCCCAGGTTCGAATCAGTACTATTTTTTATTCCGTGGCCCTCGGCTTGATTGTTAACTTGGTTTGTATATTTGACTGGATGTAAATATCAAAGACAAGGCGATTTACAATAAGGTGAGTATTCAAGCTATGAATGAAGCTTAGAAGATGATAGTGCATTCCTCTAGTTAAATCGCGAGCTTGACCCCCTCCGAATCTCGATGCATGCTAAGGACTTGATTATGTTACAGCCGGAATTCAACAAGACCCATAAAGAACTGAGAATATGTTGGGTGAGAACTGGATGATAATTCGTCACAAATTGGATCCAAGAAGCGTGCGGAAGGTAACTCTGGTTTTTTGAATGTTTTGAATTGATTTTACTTGATTTTACTTGATTTTACTTTACTTTTTCTATCCCGTCTTCCTCACCCTCAAAGCGCCAAAAATGCTACGCCATGCTATGCTATCAGACGCCTGTTATATAAAGTACAAATATAAATTAAAATTCCTCGCAATGTGCTAAGCACGGGTATCATCATATCGCCTCAGATCAAATCACCTCCCAACCCCCAAAAAGGAAAATAGATAAGAAAAGAAAATTTAACGTCTCGCCCAGTTATCTCGCTCAACCCAACTCTCTCTGTAGGGGTTTGAGGCATTGGAAGCAGAGTGGCTAATGGGTGTTAAGGGAACGGTGTTCATCTCGCCCTCCAAATCATCGCCCAGTCTTGGCTGTGTGTTGCCTCGCGCCTTGTTGAGTTCCTGCATCAGGGAATTGGTGCGGACGAATTCAACGCTCTGTCGTGGACTTCCTCGCACGGCTTTGGTGCTTGCGGCCCTGGCTCCCATTCTGCTCAACAGGCTATTGTCTCTGGTAGGCGCACTGCCGTTCGTCGCGGATGTGAGATTCGCAATCTCATTCTTCTCCATCTGCTTCTCCACCTCCGCCAAATCCGGTGTTTGAGGAAGTGGAGAGGCCGCGATATCCGTGTACGTAGCTCCAGACCAGCGCTCGGGGCTCATGGGCGAGACAGCAGGCATGCCTGGCAAGCGGGGAGCATCAGACGGTGTTGGTGGAGGAGGAGAACCGTAGTATGAGGACGCTGTTGCGTAACTCTGGGAAATCATGTCTGGGGTAACGGGACTGGCGCCCGCAGCGCCGAAGAAGTCAGCGCCGAATTTCTCGCCCAGGTTGAGACCACTGATGTTGAATTCGGGGGACTTGATGTGCGAGGCTTGGCGCGCGGGGGTGCAGCCTTTTTCTTCACAGCAGTGGTTGTCGCAGCATTCGTCGTCCTCGTCGTCTTCAATTTCCGTCTCACACACGCTCTCAGTCTCGTAGGATGGGAGCTTGTTGAATGTGTGGGATGTTTGGGGTGGTGTTTGATTCTGAATGTTGACGACGCGGGCACCGCTAAGTCTGTAGCCGTGCTTGACCGTTGATTCAGCCATAAGGAGACTCATATCGTCACCAAAGCCGGGGGAGGCTTGGGATGCGAGGGTTTGGCCGGAGATGGACATCGGTGAGTCGAGGAAGCCTGGGGAGGGAGCAGCGGGTGTGGCGAGGATGGGGCTCCTGGGTCCCATCATTTGCGTTATAGTGGTGGCGCGGATACGATCAATTGCTGCGGAGCGGGCTTGCGCTTTGGACAGAGTATGGTTTGGTCGCGATGGAGTGGACGGGAGGCGGCGGGGTGAGCGGGGTGGGATAGGGAAAATGGGAGAGTGGGCCTCTGGAGCTGGGGAAGTGACTGCCTGTGGCGGAGGGGTATTGAAGGGTGTGTAGCTGAAGGTCTTGGTGCTGTATTTCTGATCGGAATAATCAGGCAGTGACTCGAGGTGAGTCATTGTCCCAGTCTCTGCCCCCCCGTCGAATCCCAAACCAATTGGAATGGAGTAGGTAGAAGCCTCAGTGATGCTACGAGAGATACCCATATCCTTCTTCTCAACCACTGGCTCCTCTCGTTGCTTTCCTTTGCTGGGGATCGGCTTTCGTGCAATGGTGGGCTTTTGCTTTTGTTCCAGTTGCTCTAAGCTAGCAGTGTACATCTGGAAATCAGTCTGCTCTTTCTGCCTCAATTTCATTTGCTTTTTTGCTTCTGATCTCAAGCTTGAGTTTGAGGCGGTATTCGAAGGCGCCTTAAAGGACTCTGGTACATCAGCTGGGAGCTCAGAAGGTATCGATGATAGGTGAGATAGGGATCGTTGTGTGGGTAGAGTAGGGACTGGTGGAATAGCCGCCGCTGCCAGAGCCGCTTGGAATTCGAATTGCGCTGAGCGTTGACGACGACCTGCACTGCTGACACTCGAGACTGTCAATTGGCTGGACCCAGAATAGCTTCTATCCCTTGTTCTCGGTGGCTCGGTTATTCCTAGAGTAAACAAATCCTTTCTTGGCGAAGGAGTCCTGGAGGATGAGGCGGATGAAGGACTGGAACGGAAGGCAGGGTGATTTGAGAGTTGTGATACCATGAATGCGGGGTGTTGGTTCATGGGCGGGGAGTATTGTGGTGCTCCTGGACGGTAAGCTGGGATCTCAGGCGAGGTACCTGGAAGGCGGTGGTATGCGGGGTGCTCATGAACTGGTGGTGGCATAACAAATGCTGCCTTTTCGAAGTCTGGAATTGGCTTGTCTGCTACCGGTGTATCTAATCTTGTCATGCTCTCGTTCTTTGATGTGTCAAACAGCATCTTTGATGAAGCTAATGGGTCTTCTGTGTCGCTTCGAGGAGGCGGGGATGGAGTTGGCTGAGGGGCTGGTGCTACCTCCGGTGATATCGATCGTACTACAATAGGCTCTGGTGTTGGTGTATGTACTGGTGTTGGTGGCGACATAAGTGTAGGTAACTTTGGTGATCTCAAGTCTGGGAGACGAGGTGATCTCAGTTGCGGAAGAAGTGGGGATCTATAACGACCTATTGAGTGTTAGTCAGGAAAGTAGTAACTGTAAGGGCAAGACACACCTCCAAACTCAGCAAATACATCCCCGTTGTCTGCCTCGCCCTCTGGGTGAAGAGGTGCTTCCTCATCACTAGTATTAGCAGACCTTGGTCTTTCCAAAGCGAATTCTTTGGTGAGGACATCGTATTTTTCGGTGGAGTTTTGATCAGACTTCTTTTGATTTCTTTTCCTTATGCAGAACCAAACTAACACTGCAATTATTGCAAGCGCCACCAAACCAACAACAACACCGGCAATAATGGGACCAGGTGATGTCTTAGCCGAAGCTACTGCCGATTGGGTGGCCGAGGGACTTAATGTTATTGAAGCTGTGACTGAAGCTATACTTGAGGAGGATGTGGTCGTTGTGGACGGAGCTGTTGTGGATGTTGAGAAGGACGACGTCGTAGCAACGACTGCCGGTTCGATGGACACGGTAACTACGCGCAAGGTCGAACTCGAGCTGGTGGTATCGCGGGGAAGATTGTGATACATCTTGATGGTTGTCTAGGAGATGTGAAAGAGGAACAGTCGAGCCGAGAGGAAGGTCGACGGAACTAAAGCTCTAGATGTACATTGAGAAAGGAAGTACCCAAGCAAGAGGGAGTTGGAGGGGAATGTAGGGAATATCAACTGCAGAGAAAACAAGCGCGGGCACAGCCGACGGGTAGACCAGGGTGGGCCTGGAGTGTGCAGAATAGAGACTTATGTTTGGGTCTGATATCTGGGGTCTGAAGTCTTACCAAGTCGACCGACCTCCCGATCTCGACAATGGAGAAGTGGTATCTGCAGTCTGCAGGGCGATTACAGTATTGCAGGGCAGTGAACTTTTGTCCGAGAGCTATTTCTTAACATTCTCGCGCGGTCCATCCTCCGTCAGCCACTCAGGATGGGAGGATTCTCGCTGGGCCCAAGGCCACCGCCACGAGTACGAGGTGACTGGTGAGATGGTATTTGCAGAAAACCAGCGCCGGGTGAACGAAGGGTACCTTTTCCCATGGTGGTATGCCTGTCGTCTAAGCAGACGCAAGTGCTGGGTTGGCTGCATCGCCCCCAGTTCATTGCAATATGGATGAGGACGAGGAGGGCGAGGTAAGCAGAGAGGTGAGCGAGAGGCGTGAAGTTGCGCTGCAGAACGACCGACGTTGGACCAACGAGAAAATAGAACTCGCTTAGCCAAGGGGTTAGGCCCAATAGGGGAACGGTTGGCGGTAAGCGCAGACTTAGACAGGGGGAGCAGATGCTTCGCCTCATCTTTCTTTAGGACATGAACCGGAAATAGCTTCACCTTTCTCAACTGCCAAATCCATTCTGTCCATTTTGGGCAATTGTCAGAACCTTGTTTGAGCGCCATGAAGGCGTTGAACACTCGCAGGTCGAGCGTGTTGGAGAATGCTGGAGACGGGGCGTGCGGGAGGCTGGACTTTGCTCTCACGACTGGTCTGTCTCTCCGAAGCTCGACGATCACCAAGATGGGATGAGATCTCTTGTTCGTGCGGGACGAAGCGTTGGCATTTCCAGTACAGAGGTACGGAGTTACAATACAGTGTTTGGATCTCCTCCTGGTTGGAAGTTTCAGTCAATCTAGGCGTGAGCTGTCAAACCCCAGGCTTTCGAAAATATCGGCTTGATATCTGGTGTCCGCTTGCTTTTCAGATTACCACTACTAAAATCTCACTGAGCTCGTGTACTTCTTTTATTTTGAAGCTCTCAATCACTCAAGGGCCATAATTAACCTCCATTTCTCCATTCCCCGCGTTGACACTCCTCTGAAATCTTTGGTGGTAGGTCCACGAACAGCCGCGACCCGTCGGTAAAAGCTGCATGCCACCTATTTTTATACAATATTTATCTCCCTTCTCGGACAGCCGCTTCCCAATCTTTCGGTGCTCTCGGCCTGTATTGACGTCAACAGACTTATACCCACTGTATATTGCAAGGTGTAAGTCGTCCCATCGTCTACAGAAAAATCTGGCGATTAAATTGCATGCTGAATCCTCCGAGAGCTTCGACGGGGCGCTCAGAGCACCTAGGTACAGTAGCATTCACCATGGCTCATCGATTGCGACATACCGGTAGCCGCCAGATATCTCAGCTACCAGCTACCAGCGCCCATCTTGGCCTAGCTGATATCCTCAGCCTCCGCTTCAACAGCTTGTCATCCCAGCGGTCCGAATAAAGATTCAACTTGATCCTGTTGCGGCTGATGCACTTTCTGGAGATCCTGAGTCCACCCTTACAGTACAATCGGTCAACAATCAACAATCGATTGTATTCTTATCCGACCGAGAAACAAAACATGTGGAATTCAGTTTCACCGAGTCTTCCAACCCTTGGGTAATGGTAATATCCACATTTTTGCAGTGCTGGGTTTCCTGCAGATGTGCAGGTGAAAGACACGTTGAATTGAATGCTGTGCCTCCGGTAAAATCGACATCTCGTAAGACTCCACTTCCACCAACAGGCCCCCAAATTGGACCGAGTGTCCCGAGTCGACGACGAAAACCTCTGAATATCAAGGTTTTTCTCCCCCATATTTAACATTTTGCGATTAGAGAGTCGCAATATCGTTTCTTTAGAATTGAGTTTTCTTGCACAAAATTCTGAAAGCGGAGGAATCGCAGTCGTGCATAATCTCCTTTGGGTGAAAGTTGGCGAGATCTTGGAGGCTGAGTAGCCGCGCCGCAACACCAAGTAACCGCAACACAAACTCTCTCGTCAGCCTTCCGCAATCTCGTTCTCGTTGGAAACTTGTTACAGATAGAAACTTGCAGTCAATAGTTCCGCTGTGCCTCCCGAGTACAACTCTTCCGACTTCTGCAAAGTTTCTTAGTTTCGTGCAACCACAGTTCGTTAAAGGCCTCACCGCAGCTTAGCTGTGCCACACCGTTTCTTTCCCATTTTTTGGCAACGAGAATTCCTTCAAAACTAAGACTTTCCCCAGCCCCTCCCTATTCCCATCGATTGTAGATCAAGTGGTCGATATGAACGGTGAACCTAGGCTATGAAGCTTTCTCTACCTTCCGTTCTCCACCACGGCCAACGCTCCCCAAATAGCCACGCATACCCGCTACGGGGGCACAGCAAGAAGCAGTTTGAGTCTGGATTGAATGATGTTTGGGGCCGCAAGTACAGTACCTTGTGGGAGCATTGGCCTCTGTTGGTATCTGGTTTTTTCTGTCGACCCCAACGTTGGTTGGGGTGGAGCCGTTACAATCCGAAGTTCAACGCCTTTTTGATGCAGCGAGCTATTGGTGATAGGAGAAGTTTCTTGCAGGTTGGGACCGGTCCACTATATCGGCAGATTATGACAAATGACAACTTTAACAGGTACTTCTCGTTTGGTAGTCACTGAGCCGACTGTACAGTACATCTATAATTCTGAATTCGATTTGAATGATGACCAAAATTCAAGTCCCCAACTTCCAATCGAGACCCGAACATAGAAGTGAATTCGGTTTGAAAATCTGGCTTGGATGGAAGATCTATAGCTCTCTGCTTATCATCATTTCTTACCTCTGACGCTCAGCCCTATCGCGTTCTCTTTCTTAGTCATCTCCCAGGTACCTTTCACTCGGATGCTTGTCAAGCCCCCTCGTGACTTCAACCGCAGCCATCAGCCTCATCCTTCACCTTCACCTTCACCGCACGTGCACCACACCCAACACCTTCCCATAGGAATCAGGAAGCACAAAACTCTTAAAATATATCTCCTCCTCCACAATGAGCCTCCATTCCTCTCTTCCGCCTTCGTTCCGCCAACTCTATTCCAGGCTTCCCCACACTTAACAAGTGTTTGGTGTGTTTCATGTCGTTGGTTCAAAGTGAGGAGGTTGAATGAGCAACGATCATATATAACGACCGTCCGCAGTTAGGATGAAGGTTTCATATCCATCAACCACAGGGCAAGAGGCAAGAGCCTACTCCTCTATCTGAGATCTATCTGCGCTCCTTTCCATATCACTGCAACAACCGCCTCCTCTAACTTCTTCCTCTACCAATCTTCCATCTCACAATCAGCTCCTCATTTCTATCAACAACAACATCAACACAACATCACATCACAACATCACAACAATATTAAAAACATCAACAAACAAACAACTAAACAAACGCCGCCATGCAGTTCCCCACACTTCATTCCTCACCCAAACTCTCCTCCTCTCCGAAAATGTCCTCGCCCAAACTCCCCTCCCTCTCCCGCCTCCCCTCCCAGTACTCCCGCATCAGCGTCTCCCTCCGCCGACGCCTCTCTATATCTCTCCGCCGCACCCGCTGGCCCGCCCGCGCCGGCTATGAAGATCTCGAGAAAATGTCTCTTCTGGTTGGTTCCCGCAATCTCTTCCCACGCGGCGAGGAACCCGAGTGGTTTCGCTTCTAAGACCAAAGCTGACGGTACGTTTAGAGGAACGATTAGAGAAAATGGGCCGAGAGCTGATTGGCAATAGCGATTTCACTATCCTCTGTCATTGGCGACTTCGAATCTGGGATACCCTTTCCTGTAGAAAGTGGGCATGGAAATTTCCGGTTTTCTTTTTGTCTCGAAACTTTGTTTGCAGCACTTCAGCGTTTCTTTTGTGTTATCTTTCGGCATAGCGACTGGTACCCTTCATATCACAATGAAGCGGGCAGCATATCATTTGAAGTTATTTGCGTCTTCATTTGTTCGGTTTCTTTGGTCCTCATTATCTCGGGTACCCTTCCTCTTGAAGCGGGCAGCATTTTCGGCGTTCTTATCATTGCTTTTGCACTCCCTCATCTCGGTACCCTTTCGCATCAGATATTCGTGTTAGAAAGTGGGCAGCATTTTTGGAGTGTCGGCATGTTCATCAGTTCGATTTCTTTCGCCATTGTACCCTTCCTCACGAAGCGGGCAGCACTTTTCAGCGTTTCCAACATTCATCTTCACCTTCTCGATATCTCTTTGATTTTACCATCCCCGCTGATTGCTCTGTGTCCGGACATTTGGAGACTGGCTTCAAGTTGGTTGCTCTGTGTCCCGGCATTTGGAGATTGGCCGTACCCTTTCGTATCAAACCTCGCGGTTAGAAAGTGGGCTGGATTTGGATTTCATCATCTCACCTCATCATATTACCTTGCAACTTTCTTCTCGTTCTTCGCTTCTCTCGCATTACATTATCATCCCATCCACGTCGATTGCTCTATGTCAGACATTTGGAGACCTCACCGGTTGCTCCATGTCCCGGCATTTGGAGATCGGCCGTACCCTTTCGCATTAGGCCCTCGTGCCAGAAAGCGGGCTGGATCAGATTTCTGTTGTTTTGTCGAGTCTCTTTTTCCTTAGTTCGATTCCTGTCTACGTCAATTGCTCTGTGTCTGGCATTTGGAGACTGTTCCATATCGGTTCGGTTGCTCTGTGTCCTGACATTTGGAGATCGGCGGCACCCTTTCGTGTTAGACTATTGTCAGAAAGCGGGCTTGATTTGGATTTCGGACTTTTTTCTTTTGGTGGAATTCTTTGGATGGTCTTGTGGACGGGGTGGGTAGCCCGGTCGGAGTTTTAGAGATTTTCTTGGGCTTTCCTTTGTCAGTACCCTTCAGGATACGAAGCGGGCAGCATAGATCGGAGTTTTGGCATTTTCATGTGGTACTTTCTAAATCAGGGTGGGCAGCATTTTCAAGGTGTTTGGTGGCGCATTTTAGGCTTGGTTTTGAGCATTTCCTGGGTACGGGAGTTTGAGTGGGAAAAAGGAATGGGTTGGGGCTTGTCGGGTACCGGGTGTTTGTATATATCTTTGAATTGCATAAGTCTGATTACACACAAATTCTCTCCCCCTATTGTCTCTGTGAATTATATCTTGATTGGATTTACTTCTTAGTTTAGTTTTGTCCCAATGCCCCGAACTCCTCATCAGCCAGCGCTCTCGTGGTATTCTTCACCGACAAAGCTTCTTAAATTCTGTCTTCAATAGCCTAGTTTCTCAAACGCGTATTTGGATGGCATATGTAGTATTCAATTAGCTTATTCACAACTAAATCTCAACCAACCTCATAGGCTCCTCATCCCTCTTCGCTCTCCACCGATTACTGACCGCTATCGCCTCTTCACACCCCTCCAACACCCACCCCCACTTCCTCACAAACCCAGGCGTGACCTCCCACCCCGATAAATCCCACGGCTCCCCCCAAACAATCAGGCCCTTCCTCCCCTTCGTCACGCCCTCTTCCTCCCTCCTCTGCTCCCCGAGTTGAATCTTTGACCCAAAGAAAACCGTCGCCCCAAACCCACCCAGCGAGCTGCCACTCGGCCCATAAAACATCTCGCCAAACAAATCCTTGCTGAAATCATAAGCATCAAACAACCCTTCAGCACGAATTAGATTATCCCGCATCCTGGGCCACGGAAACATGTGCAACCAAGAGGAATGCGGGTATTGCCGTTGGAGGACCGTAGGCGTGAGGGAGTCTGGAATCGCGGCGTCGTCTTTGGGGAGAACCATTGTTAGGCCATCACACACGTTATGCGTGTATGGGACGAGCACTCTCTGGTTTGCTGGTCGTAGCAAGGAGGTAGTGATGCTGAGTACCGATTTGTTGGTCAACAGAGCTCGCAGGACGTTGTGGTGGATGAGTGGAAGCAAGTGGTCTGATGAGAGGGGGAAAGTAGATGTAGAGGGGAGTTGGTGTGAGAAGTCAGTCAGAGCTGTATGCGGGGATCCGGGCATAGCACCAGGCATCGCCTTAAATCCTGCATGCATGATATCTCGGAATTTGGTAGATCTAGGGTCGTTAGATAGCCACTCGAGCCAGCCTACTGCACTGGGTACTTTTGGCCAGGAGATCTCCAGGATTTCCTGGGAAGGGGATGAAGAGATATCTTTCTTTTTCGACAGAGGGAAGTTTTTCGTTTTTGGAGGGATTTCAAATTCTGATACTCGAAATTTCTCGACTTTGAAGGGCTTTTTCGAGGATTTGGAGTCTTCCTTCTCTTTCCGCCGTCTCCACGCTCGCTGGTTTAAGCGGTTTTGTAACCGCTTTCGCTCATCTTTGGTAGCTACTTCTGTCCAATCATCCTCCATTCGGCGGGCTTCTGCGAGTGAGGGCATCATGATAGCGCGTTTTGATGCACATGGTACGGAGGGGAGTGATATTGTATCAAAGTGGCGATGTTGAAGGAAAGAGGATGTCTAAGATGTGCTACGTAATAGTGGCGCAGCACCAGACTGGGCTTATTATGAGCTCAATAAGGTCTGGACTATGGAATATACTTAATAATGTCGTTATACATTATGTATGATCTATAAGAATGCATGATTACTTTGCATATAGATATGCCTGACATCGTCTCTAGAAATTTCCATCCTTACATGAAATGAAATACATTCATATCTTGACAGACTGGACTGGGAAGAATTCATAAGCCTGCTAGTCCCTCATGCCTTGACTTGCTACGTGACGCCCAGAGAGTTAACTTCGGATTAACATACTGAGATCCTTTTAGGCTATTCAGATTCGTCATGAGAACTTGATAAGTAGGGTTTATTACAACTGCTCATCGCATTCATGCCAGAACCGAACATCGAACAATCGTTAAGCAAGACTCGAAAGGGGTTGGGGTTCGCAAGTTCCACTCAAGTCCATACCATTCCCATAATTATAAGAGGATCTCTCAAGGACTCAAGGATATCAGATCTCGACAGATGCCGTATTCAAAATGATAGATGCTAGCGCAAACTATTGGAAAGAGGGGCCAATTGCCGGGAAGCAGCGTGTTAATGCTCTTGTCTAGTATCTGGACTATGCATCTGGTGTCGAGCTATGCAGGTTTCATGACCAGTAGGATTTTGACCGGAATGGCATGGGGTGGAATTGAGGGGTTGATAGTTGGATCTATCAATGACATGTTCTTCGTATGTTAGCTTTCACACACACTCTGAAGGTAGGCCCACTAATCAAAATCAGGAATAAATCATAAGCCTATTAGCCCGGACGAGAGCTAAGCCGAGCCTTGCGTTGAAATTGGGAACGAGGGACTGGGTTGAGTAGACAAAAGGTTTACTTTCTTCTTCGGGAGAGAAATGTCAGCTCTGGGAATTCAAGGTTTGGCTTTAGAGGCATACATGGGAAGGCAATGAGTCAATAACTGGATTTGGAGAGTCTCCTCCAGCTCTCAAGTCAACAATTACACAACTCTCGCAATTGCAGAACTAGACCCCTCAAGCACATTGTGGATCCAAACCAGTTCTCTCCGCCAACAAAACGTTTCAGCCCTCATCTCTCCCTTCCCTTAGCGGCGAGGCTTTCCTGTCACAGCAGACCCTACAAGTTGGGCTTAGCAATATGGGTTTCCCTCACCAAATGGCCTCAAAATTATCTGGTTCGCTTGAATTATCCAATAAATCCAAATCCAAATCCAAATCTTGAATTAGTTTGGATATTCTACGCGATTCAGGTCTGTAATCCGGCAATTAGTTCCATGATTTGCAGCTGTGAGTGAGACTGACTCCAGGGCACGTGCGCCAAATTACCTCGTGATCTGAAGCGTGATCGCTCACTCAAATTTCTCTTCTCTTCAACACGAAGTACTATCTGCACTATGATTGGGACTCGGGAATGCCCTCAATTGAGGGGTCAATGTGCCTTGGAGTCATGCATCATTATCCACAAAGATGCTGTGGCGTTTTGGCATTGCAGCGCAGCCTCTCCCGTGCACCCACGTTTCTCAGCCAGTTTCCAGTGTCTCTCGACATCTTAATGAGCCTCAAAGTTGAGGAAATTGAGGAGAGTTGTATATGTTTCTGATACGCTCATCTCATTGATCAATACCCTTCTTCTTTTGTTGTTCTACGCCTGACAGCGGCGCAGTTGTCTCATGAGTTCTTCTCCTGGGCTGCATTTTTGGCTGACTGTGAAGAGCCCGTTTCCCGAACTCAGCCCCCAAGCTATGTGCAGCCAGGAAATGTACAACGCTCAACTGATACACGCCTTCCCGTTAGTATCCGAATCCTCGTACATCACTGGCTCAGTCTTGCATCCAGCGACTGAGAGGCAATCGTCCCATCCGGTGTCGAGAGGTTTACGAAGGTGTACCTCAACTCGGCTGAGATGAGGTCTTAATCGACTCCCGCCATGTATTGGTTGATGGGCTCGAGCGAGGCTTATCATGTTGTCCGCCTAGTACCCTATGAACGACTTCGCCTGGGCTGCGATTTATCGGGAGTGCAAGTGCATCCTCATGCTTTCGTAAGAATGTTCTTAACGTCATGCTATTCCGGAAGTGTCTGCTCTCGTTAGTGCGGCCATATTCATCTCGTTTCGAGAAATACACTTCGCAAAATCCTCATCTGTTATTCACATTCGCACCACAGATTAGGATGGCGGCGATGGCGAATCTACCTGGTCTCTGGTCAAAAGAAGTGAGGAGAATAGAGCTTTCGGATCGCCCATATTTCCCCAAAATCAACACACAGCTTGGACCTTCACTGCAGGTTCCGATGACTTCAGTCTCGTCTTCGAGCGATGGACGAGAAGAGCTGTTTTTTGACTGTCCAAGTCCAAGTCAACGGGCTGCAGTTACACCAAATGACGAAGAGGGGCAGACTTCACATCTCGTATTCGAACCAGTTGTTTCTGCCGTTTCGGATACAGAGCCAGCGGATTGGAGACGATATGAACCACCTCAAGAGCTTCTGAATTTCCAAGATGATACTCCTGCGGAGCTTCAGCAACTTCTAACGACGTCGATAGAGAGGATAAAAGCGCGGCATATTGAGGAGGAAAAGGAGCGCGCGGCTGTCGCCCGACAGCAGAGGCCGTTGGCGAGAGGGAGAGCATCAGTTAGGCCTAGCGGAGAGGTGGGATTACCCGATACTATGTTTCCAATTGCTTCTAACATAGTACAGAGATCAGAAAGTACATTATTGCATCCTCTGATGACTGGCCACCATCTCCGCCTGAGCGATGCCAGCGATATTTCAGCCGACTCAGGATACCTGTCTGCAGTATCAACAATCTCTCCAACGAGCCCGGGAGTTTCTTCTGCTCGAAAGACCTTTAGTTTCGCATGGCTTTTCCAGAGAAGGAATGCCGTGAGCCTCGAGAGTCCTGGAGAAACCGGTAGCTCGGTAGCCTCGCCCGTCGTCTCGACTCCTTCAGCAGAGACAACCTCGTAAGTCATCGAGCATCATTCAATGTGGTCAAGCTAATCTATCTAGGGAATGTGTAGCATGTCTGGATGACTTTGAGAAGTCTGAAATGATCAAACTGAGCTGTCATAGTTATTGTTATGACTGCTTCCAGGGACTCATCAGGGGAGCCGTCGAGAACGAAACCCAATGGCCCGCAAAATGCTGTCTGAACCCCATCCCCTCCGTCATCATCACCAAAAGTATCTCCCCCGCTCTTAAAATGAAGTTCAAAGCTGCCGAAGAACAATTCTCCATCCCCGCCGGCGACCGCATTTTCTGCTCTACCAGCATCTGCGGGCTCTTCATCCCCATAAAATATATTAATAAGGCAGCCAACTCCGCAAAATGTCCCAAATGCTCAAAGAGCTCCTGTCTCCACTGCCGTGGCCCTTCCCACGCCAACGCCGACTGTCCCCAAGACCCAGCGCTCGTGGCCACAACCGCACTAGCCGAATCCGAAGGCTGGAAACGCTGTTATCAGTGTCATGCTTATGTGGAGCATAATAATGGGTGTCGACACATGACTTGTCGCTGTACGGCGCAGTTTTGTTATATTTGTGGACTGAGGTGGAGGACTTGTATGTGCACAGATGCGCAGTTGCCGGATGTGATGGCGAGAGCAAGGGAGAGGAGAGAGGCTGTTGTTGTGAACACCGCTAGGACAGCAAGAGAGCGAGCAAGATTACAGCGCGAAGAAGAGGAAGCTGCGGCGGCCATTGCACAAGTCGAGGAATTCATCCGTGCTGAAATCGAGAGAGAACAGGCGGAGATTCAAAGATTGGCTATTGAAGCTGAAGCCCGCCGCATTCGCGAAGAAGAAGAGGCAAGGAGAATTGAGGAAGCCAGGATCTCGAATGTGAATCTGCGCTATCATCGTCTCCGCAACTCACTGGAACTGTTGCACGATATCCAGCGTGTCCAGATCGCCGAACGCTATGAATCTGAACGAAAATCTATGAAAACCGAGTTCGAAAACGTCCTTTCAACCCTCTTCCGCACCCACGCTGAAGACCTCAAATTCAGAACTAATGAATCTCGTAAAATCATCGCCGTAGCGGAAAGAAAATTGCAAGAAGAATACCAAACTCGTCTTGCAGAAGAGAGAGGGATTGAGGATCAATATTTGAGAGAGTTGGCGGCGTATTGGAGGGGGAAGGAGGGAGCGGAGTATCAGGTCAGAAAAGCAAGGGATGAGTTGAGGGAGATACAGGCAAAGGACTACAAATTGTGGGATGAGGTTAGGAGACATCAGTTGACAGCGCTGAGGGAGGGGGAGAATAGGAAGATGGAGAAGTTGGGGGTGAGGCATTTAGCGGAGATTAAAGTTGTGGAAGGGAGATGCATTATTGATGAGAAGGGATGGAATGTGAAGAGGAGGGAGGAGGGGAAGTGGGTTGAGGCTGTTGTGGCGGAGAGGGGTATTATACTGGGAGAGAATGAGGGGAGGGCTTATGCTGGGAGTGAGGGTGTTGGGATTGCTTTGTAAAGTTTGTAGTTCACATATATACCCTGGGTAGATCCCATTGTGAATCAGAAAAAACTTTTATTCTCATTTCTTTTTAAGTACCGAGGTATCGTAGGAGTACATACAGACCTTGCTCCTCTGACGCCGAAAATCGACGGTACCCTGAATACCTATGGTATCCACCCCAACTCATCAACTACCAGTATATTTTGGATGTTCAAATATACTCGAATATTCAAATCAACTTCATTGTTTCTCCACTGCCAATTCTGATGCTCGTCCCCAAGTCCATCCCCCGTCGCTCTAACCCGTACCCGTGTCATTAACAGCCGGACCCACTTCCCCATTTCAGTCCTAGTCATTTGGCTTCCATTTCAGTGTTCATGATCCGATTGTTACGGTCTCCAGGGTTTCGGGAGATGTGGAGGGTGAGGGCGAGGGATGAGGTTGTGGGTACTGGGATGTCGGCGGAGGAGTTGTCAGGGTTGATACCAGATTCGGTGGGGGAGAGGGAATGGGTTTTAGGGTAGCAATTTGATGGTGTGAGATTGAAAAGGTTGTCTGTTTGGGCCATATTGATTTGTGTTGAGTTTGATTGACATGATCTTTAGTCTTTGAGTCTTGACGCTGAGAGGTATGCTCGGTATTACGTAGGTGATTTGAAAAGTCTTCTTCCACAGCCTCAAACGATGTTTTACTATAGAGGCGATTCGAGGCTATGCTACCTTGGGGATATTTCCCCAGGATTTATGACAATGTATGATTTTGAGTTTCAGGTTCCAATAGCTGGTGCATCTATATGGCATTGGCAGTGCTTGGTTGACTCGGAAGCTATCCGAACCCTCCCCGCGATAGACAGCAAAGGTGGCACCTCGATATCATGAATTAGGATGGCTAGGACAATCTGGCCAATGTGAGAAATCGAAAAGAATACTATTATTCGAGATGGAAGGAATAATCAAGGCGTTTTTAGAACTCAGGGACACCGAGACGTTCTGGAAGACGGTGATGTTTGCACTCGCCATAAGAAGACTCAGCCTCCAACTTCGGAAACACTTCGATGAAAACAAACAACCCTAGGTGCAGCTCTAAACCACGAGTAAAACCTGGTGACATGTCAGAAGATATTTGAGGCTGGTGGCGACTCTGCCTCGGCCATGAGAGCCCTTCTTAATTTTACACATGGCTAGCTTTACAACTGGTAGACACAAGAGAAGTCAGCGTCCGTGTCCGTGGACGAACGTTCGGGGATCTCTGGGTTATGTTTTTTCCGGCAGCTCGACTTGAGACAATCATCTCCTAAAAGCGGATTGTTTCTCGCGGTGCAACATGCTTCTAAAAGTCGAGTTGCCTTTCTAGCATCTTCACCCTATTACTATACCATATTATCGTTCGCAACCAGTTATCAAAGTATGAGGTTACCAGGTAGGATTCGAAATCCTCGTGGACCAGAAAGCACCCAATGTCTAAACGTACAAGAGGAGGCTCCTCGTGATTAGGTCGAGGTGGCCAGGGGATGGATCGTATGGGCAACAAGCACAGCATGCATCGTCGTAGCTTCCCAGTTCACAATGATATCCCCCAGGAGCGATGTACAGAAGCAAAAAACCAACAGACTGCTGGTCAGCAAGAAACCAAAGTATACGTCTACCGACTGTTGTCGTGCTCAGGGAGGCACTTTATCAGCTCACCAAGTGCGAAAGAATCGTTGTTAGTATCCGACTAAATCCCGTGGATAATGATGCTTCTGATCCCACGACCTTGAAGAAAGCCTCAAGTAGAGTAATCCCCACGATTCAGGTCTGCTAGTAGCCTCAAAAGCCAGGCTTTCTGAATATCTCTCCAGGTAGATCCGGATGCATTCGAAAGTTATCTCTTTCTCATCCATCGGGCCTTTGTATGGCTGGATTCAGTGTAGAGCGCCATTGAGGTCAAGGTAGTCAACTCACGGCATGGCGTGTTCGTTCGCTGAGCGGAAGTTCAATGCAGACCATTGTGAAATTCTGAATCCATAGGCTCAGACGGTATCGGGTTGAAATGGCCTGAGTATTGTATGTGTATGTTCGTCTTCCGAGTAGCCTACTGTGGGCTACATTTTAGGATCGAGCATCTACCAATGCGAAGCTTCAATGTCTGCGAGATGGAGTAGGCCGAGTATCTGGAGGACGGTTTTGTCTGGTGGTGATGCGTGGGACATTCTGCGGGATGTCGATGACTCTTGACGAGTTCTACGGCTTGTGTAGTTCTGCATGGGATCTCATCAGTACGAAGGTAGTGGGTTACGGTGGAAAGAAGAAGTGGCTACCTCGAGCAATTCAAGGCCTTTGGATATTATATTCAGGCGCGTAGAATAATCGAGGCGGTTTCGATAATCAGGAGGGTTTCAATAATCAAGAAGGGATAGAGATGTTGAGGGTATTGATAGAACTTCAAAGACGCGACTGTCGTGCGAGTGCCGTACGTGTGCTGCCAGGCCAACAGCATTCAACGCCAAAATTGCAGTATAACGACTTCAAAGCGCATCTTTCCTGATGTTTCTCAATTGCTCGCATTATGGCTAGATCCAGCACAGGTTTCCAGCATGAGTAAGTTGGAGCTTCCCCTCGGACTCTCGGGCCCGAGTCTCCGGTATCTCCTCCAAGTATTTCTCCCTCGGGCTTCTTTTCTCCTTCAAATCTCCTACCACTGTTCATGGCGTCTCTCAGCTCCCCGGGCACGCCTCACAAATACGCTTGCACACTTTGTGCCCGACGGAAAATTAAGTGCGATAAAGAAGAGCCATGCTCCAACTGCATTCGCTCTAGAGCTCACCTGCAATGTACCTACCAATCAGTCACCCAATCCCAGAGGCAAAAGAAGCGACCTGCAGATGAGGAATTGCTATCGAAAGTTGAGAGATATGAAGAGTTGTTGAAACATCATAATATCCCCTTCAGTGGTGATGATCAACGCTGGATACAATCTCCTTTTCAGGATAAGCTAGGAGCGGCGTCGTTGAGCAGTGAACTCGGCCAACACTTACCAGCAAAGAATGAAGCAGGAAGCACAGCAGAGAGGATTGATACAGGACCATGGAATCCATGGAATGACTTGAGCCATGAGGTTTGTCCTACCCCCTACCCCCTACCGCCCGCCCCCCGGTTGATGGGGGGGGGGGGGGGGCCCGGGGGGGGGGGGCCGGGGGGGGTGGGCGGGCGGC
>JAPZPB010000367.1:0-39500 GCA_037952635.1 Bryoglossum gracile | reverse complement strand
CCCCCCCCCCCCCCCCCCCCCCCCCCCCCCCCCGCCCCCCCCCCCCCCCCCCCCACCCCCCCACCCCCCCCCCCCCCCCCGCCCCCCCCCCCCGTTTGTGCAATGATGCAACAGTGATGCTGCAGATTGGGGATATCAAAATTATCACACAGGGTTCTGTGCAATAGCTTTGATGATGAGTTGAGGCGTAAGAAAGGCTGGGTGATGATCTGCAAGTGCAAAAGGGTGGTGGATCTGGGAAGTTGATTGCTTACCTTGCTGTGTATCAAGGATCAAGAACTTGTATGACCAAGAAACCAAGGATGGTTGATCAAAAGAAAAGAAGGAAGGAAGAAATGGTGTTGTTGATGAATTGTTGTCGTGTGGAAGAAAGGTGGTTGTGGTCGGAGAGAGGGAGCTTAAGTACCCATTGGGAAGTGCACTAGCGTGATTTGAGGAGGGCAACCACAACGGTGAATTGGAAAATTGAGGAAGGAATCACTTTCAACCAGCAGCTGAACACGTGGGCGAACAAGATAGCTCCTTGTCAATGGGGACCATGTTGAGTAAAACTATTAAGAATACACAAAGTGACAATTACACGTTCCTGAATTATAGTCAGTGAGCTTTGTTTTTTGGCATTATCATCAGTATCTTTTTTGGTATTCAAAGTGAGAACTAGATCTCGGCTATTCCGCCGGGGTTTAGGCACAATTTGAATTTTTGGGGCAGAAAATTCATAGCAGATCTCTGATTCACTTTCTTGTCGAAGTCAGCACCTTTTCTATTCGCCCAGGCATTGTTTGAGATTGAGTTGCAAGTTCTAGTCTTATTTCAAACTATAAGGGAGCTGGAACTGTCCGGTAACAGATTTGTTTCCAGAAAGCTATTTAGATCCGAATCCTGATATTTAAATTCTTTCAAACCATGAAATTATCTCACATAGTGAGAGTTTTCTTTCAATGCCCAGGTAATCTTAATTATTCGGAATATGCCTAAAATTTTAAATAGACTTGAATATCTAAAAGGCTTTCAAATATTTACATAACTTATACGTTCCGTGTTTTCCCGAATAACAAGGAACTGCCGAAGATTTAAATCTCTAAACAGTTTGAATATTTACTTTGAAGGATTTGATAATTCTGAAATAACCAGCAATTCTTGAATTATAAAGTAATCTGGATTATTCAAATAATTTTGAATTTTAATTGAAATCATTTTAGTATTCTTCAATTATCAGGCAGTCTTGAATGTGTACTGTACAGTGGCATTGATTTATCAAGCTGTTCTCATTATCGTGAATTTGTGCCAGTCTTAAAAGTGTGATTTCAAAGTTCCTCTTGCTTACAGAAGGACTAGAGCAAAGCTTTGCGAAATCTCCCTCTCAGTGACTCCACCCTTCAGCCGCATTGGCATCTTCATCACAACCATCGCGAAATGACTTAAGCTCATGCTCATCTCGTCTTCACTTCATAATGCCCCTCTGCATTCAGGCAAACAAAGCACTTTCCTACGGTAAATGAACGAGAAATGAGTACCTGTTCAACTCTCACCTTCTTGGGAAACTTGGCTGGGTCTGCCATTTTGGGTGTTTGGGTTGGTTGATGATTGTGGCCGGTGGAGAATTGGAGGGGCAAGGCAGGAACGGAAATGGGTGTATTTGAGCCACGCGAGAAGCTGAGGGTGCTGAAGGGATGATAAGTCAATTACAAGTTCTTGTGTCCACAGATAGGTCTAAAAGAAGATGGCAAGAACGCCAAGTTGATTTCATTATTCTCACTAGCTCGGAAGATTCGTATCCCAAGTTTTGACGTGGTACTTTCTCATGCACCAACTCGAGTTTAATGAACACTAATCTCAGCTATTCCATAAGGAATCACCATCACCGGCCCGACCAGCCCATAATTTTGCTCCTGGCCCTCCCTCGTGCTATACGGCGGATTTGCGTAAGCTGCACTGGTCTCAATATTATACGGCAGACCTATTAGACGATTATGCAACGTGCTCGCAACCTGGATCTCCAACACGTTTACCCCTTGCTCTAAACTATCTGTGATATCAAGCCAGGGATCATACGGCTCGAATACTTTCAATGGCTTGCCATTGAGTATTGCGGATTGGGTATGGAAGACTAAGCCGGTGGTCAGGATTGCTCCGTCAGAGGTTGTACCGTTCCAGGAGAATGTTGTCTTGTAGTAGCCTATGCCTGACACATGTTCAAGTGAGGTGTCGATGACATTCCATGAGGCGAGAGAGGAGATATTGTAACTATGGTATGTGGTGCTGTGGTTCGTTGCGTCATATATATCATCCAGAGGACCCCAGTCTTCGATAGTAAGTTGCCAGTTATTAAGAGTTTGCCGTGGTTGCGTAACGGATATCTGAATCGGGACTTGGGATTCAGATTCTGAAAGCGAGACCGTGGTTTCCTGACTTGTAAAAGATTTCGCAATGAGGAAGTTTTCGGAGTATGATATGTTGCCGTTGAAACTTGAAGAAGGGAGAGCGTGCTGCTGCATACTTGAGCCTTGAGCGTTAAATTTATTTGAGGGGCTAATAGCGATCAGAGCTGTGGCGCTGCCCGCGATGGAGAGTGAAAAGGTGATGCTGGATGAATCTTCGGAGTATGAGCCAATTCTTTCGATATCTCCAGACCATGTGTCCATCAAGTAGGGTGTTCCTGTTGCTTGTAAGGTGACATTTTGGGTGGATTTTTGGTTTTGGTTTTGGTTGTAGAAGAAGATGTAGTGCGTATTCTCGGCCTCATCCCAGCGGTGGACGCAGACGAAAGAGCTTCCACAGAAGGGTTTAATACCTAGCGTTGATAGTGCGCCGGTGACATCGGCTTCAGCAGCTACACTCAAGACATTCTTCTTGGTCAAAATTGATGTAACAGTTGATTTGACGTATGCGTCGCCTGTGGCGTTGTTGCCAGGCGTCGACGATGGAATTGAGCCAATGAATATGATTGGAAGTCCAGCAGCTGCATATTCAGCTAGTTTTTTTGCAGCTCCCACAGTGATGGCTCTCTGGTTATCAACCAAAAACGCTTTATACCCAGGGCCATCATTTGCCAAGGCTCCATCCTGAACAGCAGCAGAGGGAAGATCAAGGTTTGCTGGTGACAGATAGTTCCAAGTGTATCCATCGTTCCAGAGGCTTTGGTCCGACCATATGGGTAGAATTTGAGTGGCGAAGCTGTATCGGTACATTGCGAGATCAACCTTCGGCACACCAGCTTGAAGAGCGAATTGAATTCGCGCCATGTGATTGATGACCGCCGGATACTGTTCCCATGCCGGCTGCCGCACATTGTGACTTCCGGAGTAGCCTTCCCATATGAAAGCGGTATATCCAGGCCACGTTGTGTTGGGATAGTTCCCAGAGTATGGAGAGCCGTGGAGCACAAGCTGATTGACCTGTTGACCATCAATATCTACAATTTAAGATGGCGAAGAGCAAAACTCACCCCTCCCGCCCAACTTTGGCGAATATCGTACAGCATATTGGGCCACGTATATGAATATGATCGTTGATTTCTAGCGCCGTTTTCATTGCTCATAATTCGAGCATTTGCCATGTTCACCCCTCCGGCGAACTGGCGGTACGCATCGATAGAATTTGAAAAGCCTAGGCTTTCGCATTCCGGAGTATCTGCAATGGCAGCTGTAGCTGTTACATCAAGTGGCAAATTATATGCTGGCTGATTCGAATACTGAAATCCTTTAGAGTGAGCCCATTCCTTGAAATAGGTCGCGTACTCTACGTATTTTTCTGTCAGAGTCTGGTAGTAGTCGGTAGTATAACTCTGGCCAGAATCACTCTTGTCGAAATAGAACATGCGTGCGGAGTATGCCGTGAAATACAATGCAAGTGACTTAATTGGAGAGTATCCACGGCGATCCGTAAAGTCTTGCATCAAGGTATCGGTCCAGATCAGCGGCGTCAGCATTTCGATTGAGTCTTCCCAGGCATACATACTAGCTTCTTGGAAGTCACCTGGAATGATAGCATACTGATCCATGAAGTCCGTTGACAACTTTGCTCCCGTAGTGCTAAAGTGATCTACGACATACGATCCATATGACGCGGGTGGGTTTGAATTCCTTCCATTGACACCTTGACGCGCCGCGTATTGTCCTGTACGTCTTTGCCAGAAAGAGAAGATGTACCACTGATCTGTTCCATTTCCAGGAGCAGTAAAATTGATGGTTCCATTTTTGATCTGACTGGATAGATCGACCATTGAATCCTCATCCAGGTAGATATTTGTGCTACTGACTCGAGAAACTCTGCCAGCTGATGCACCGATCAACGTAGCTGGACTCACTTGAGTGGCCCTGTACATCCAGTATAGATTGTAAGTAGGCTGGTAGCCAAGATCTGGCGATGGTGCAGCAGCTGAATATGTTTGTCCTGCCGTGATTGTCGCATGCCCATACTCTAAGCCAGTGCTGAGGCCTGGAGAATCTGCGTTTTCCGCCGGCACTCCAGCTCCTTGATTTGGTCCTAGCGCAAAGTCCATGTTGAGGCCGTATTTAACAGCTGCTGTTGCATAGACACCAATCTTTTCAGTCCATGCAGCAGATCCAAACCCATATTCGCCCCAGTCGACAACTTCAACCCCATAGACTGATGGTGTAGGATCGCCATACAACTGAAAGCAAATTAATTCAAACCCTCCCATACCAATTTCTGGTTTCAAGTCAGTTTCAAGCAGGGGAAAATGACAAGAGTGCGATTATGTACTTTGGAGTTGCTGGATATCAAAATCAATTCTGGCATCGTCAATGAATGCATCTGGAGCCCAATAGCGAAATTTTGGGCGCGCATTGATGCTCGGATTCTGAAAGGTACCACGGTCCCATTCATCGCTGGTTGTTCCGGACGTTCGATTTCTCCCAGCTGCCTCCGCGAAAGTGCTGATCAGAAGGGGGACAGAGAGTAGAAGCAGCGTGGCGCTCATATCTGCTATGATACTGGACTGCAAGTGTGACACTTAATGTATTAAACAGCAAATCAAAAATTGCTATCATCAGGGATGAGAAATGGTGGCCAGCCAGTTTTGTAGAAATTATAGCGCAGGTCAGTTACTAAGGGGAATACAACGTGGGGTTTGTTTCTTACAGAGATTAGGCTGTAAAGTCTCCAGGAGGAGTTCCCCGCCTAGCTACATCGCCTCGGCAATGGAAAAGTGGACTTCACAGCTCTTTCTGACTCTTTTCGCGGACTATTTGGGGACAATATTTCAAAGTTCGTGCAGTATAGTCCCGATGCTAGAGGTGCCGGTACCTATCTTAGAGTTGAAGAATTAAAGTTCCATTGCCGGGTAAAGTCATGGTCTTCGAGAAACCTTATCTTTCGCCGACTTTTGTCCCGACAGCGCCCCGTGAGAAACGAGTATTGTCTGTTGCCTTCGTATCATTTATGGCTAGTTTTAACAGCTTAACCCTCAACATTTCTTTTTGATTGTGGTGAGAATTATTTCGTGATCTGTTAGAAAGATGAAGAGGATGCGATTCAGTGAAGATAGAGTGGTTCATGTAGTGAAATTGATGCTAGGAAGCTGTCTAGAGAGTTAGAATCCAAGCTGTTGAGAATTCGATAACAAGGGTATGGAGAGAAGTGTTGGATGAATTTTCCATTTATGTAAAGCGCGCTTCTCTAGAAATCCTTCAAATTCGTTAACACTTGTACGAATTAAGATTGGCATACTCCTCTTCTAATCCGCAAATCGGAAACAAGAATACCGTGGATGTCGTATTCCTTAGCTACGTATCTCGAATCATAATATAAGTCTTACAAAGTTGGCATCTCTGCTCTGCTCTCGCGACAGACCAGACCGAGAAAGCTGCAGCCCGCGGGTGACGATACGAAGTGATGAGGGCTCGGTGGGAGATATCAGCCCTGCCCTGCATCTGCAAGGCCGAGAACCCGTGCAGGGAGTGTAGTGTGCATTGACCCGCGATGCCTTGGTCACCCTCTTGTCCTTCGAGCGGGGTATTCAAATCACGGGGGACTGAGAATCTGTTGCCCAATAGTCAAAGCAGCGAAATAGCTAAACTGTTGAAGTTTTGTCAAAACTTGGTGAATTTGATGAGAGAACATTGGGTCAGACCAAGAACGCTGCTCAGGGGAGCTGGCTGGGCCGAGAGTGATGGCGCTTGAGGAAGAGTGCCAAGCGGCAAACTTACCAACCGAATACGAATGCGAAGAGAGCAAAGCAGGAGTTTGTTTGATAATACTTAAAGATTGTGGCAGAGGCAAATGTGCTAGAACTGGCAAGTTAACTTTATCATAGAAAGGTAATCGAGGATGCAAGTTAAGTCGATAATGTGAAAGGACTCGAATATGCAGAGGCATTTGAAGATCGCTTGCGAGGACATCAAATCTGCGAATCGAGGCGCATACACAAGTGTATTTTAACATCAAAGTATAGTCTCTCGAGTGGAGGCTGATTCATGTGCTTGACTTGGCTCCACCATTCGAATTCCATGCTCTACCTCATTCATTACTTGTATGTGGTATTCCAAGTCGATGGTGTGACCCAACTTCCCATCGGGCTCAATCGCGCAGCTTCGACTGTGTAATTTTCGTCTGAATTGTTCCTTGTCCAAAGATCCCCATTTAGGTTTCAAGACTGAGAATATTCAGATGGTAAGGCTTCTTTCTTAGAGTTTGGGTGTAAGTGTTCTAACCGGGAATACTTTCCCAGCCAGCTTTCAACCCGGTTGGACGTTGTCCCTCGAGCTGTCCGAGACCTTTCCACTGGCGAGACCTGCTAGTTTGTTTGGATCGAAGACCTGGTATTTTACTGTACTCAAGTACCGATATCCATTCAAAACCAGTTCCTGGCGCCGGGGGAGCTTCCTGGAGTCTCCGATTAACCAGATTTCTCTCCCAAAATGAATGGACGATGAACTCATTTATAGATCAAACCGCAATGAAATCAAAAGCAATTTACTAAACAATGAAAGGTCACCTAAGACTCCAAAGGTGCCTGAGATTAACCCCCCCCCCAAAAACCACTCCATCCCAAGCCAACTTGACCAACTCAAAGCTCCGAAGGGGTTGTTGACAAGGAAAGGAGATCAATAACCGACGTTGTCAAATTTAGCTTTCTCCGGCTGAGACACGCGCTCCACAGTCTCGGGAACGCGCATCAAACCGCCGTAACCTTCAAGGATTCGGCAGACCACATCCAACCTACCGTAATCCATCACGAACCCCAATACTTGTACCAGGCTAGCCTTGATGCCATTTGTTCTCCGGACCAGAACCTCGCCGCCGACGACTGAAGCTGCGGCCCACAGCTCTCCAGCATGGTTCGGAAACCTCATAACTATGACGACTACAAGGTCGCCGTGCGCCAGGTAACCCCTTTCCTCACTGCGGTCTTTACCCAGCTAACCTCCCCCGCAGATTATTCTCTCCTCCTCAGACAACGATTACCTAGACGAGCTAATACCCGCCCTCAAAGATGCCACGATTACGAACCGAACACCGATGCTCATGCAGAACCTGGGGCAATATGCTGACGCGCGAGAGACGGAAATCGAGAGAGTCGGGCTGACGAAACACGACGAGTTCCTAACATCCGTCAACCAGCTGCAGAAAGTGCGAGAAGGCACCGTAGCGCTAACATCCGAGATCCTGAAGCTCAACCAGTCCATCCAAGCCAGTACCGAGAAGTTGGCTGAGCAGAAAGAAGCGCTGGTTGCTACAAAAGCGATCAGGCAGAACATTGCCGAGGCGTCGGAGGGATTGAAAGAGTCGTTGAAGATCTTGCATGCAGTGAATGGAGCGCATGACCTGATCAGGAAGAAGAAGTACTATGGGGCTCTGAAGGCGCTGGATGATCTTCAGAATGAGCATTTGATTCCTACGATTCAGAACAAGTATGCGACGCAGCATAAGTTGGCGGATATTATACAGAAGTCGATTCCTGCTTCCCAAAAGGCTATATCGGAGGCTGTGATGACGGATCTGAATACTTGGCTGTATCGAATTAGAGAGACTTCGCAGTTCTTGGGAGAGGTAGCTTTCTATCATACAGAATTGAGGCGGACAAGGCAGAAAGAGCGGATGGAGGCAAATGAATTCTTGAAGAACTTCAAGCTTAACTCTGCTATTGAGTTAGTCTTTGATGAGAGCGAGGAGTTTGACGTTTTGGACAACGAGGAGTTACAAGTCGATTTCACACCTCTCTTTGAATGTCTGCATATTCACGAAGCGCTGGGACAGAGTGATAAGTTCAGAGCTGAATACGCTGCAACTCGAAGGCAACAGAAGGACTTGTTGCTTCCTTTCACCGTGGATCTATTGTCAGACGAGGAAGCCAGCTTGAGTAGTTTGTTAGAAGGTATTGCTGGATTTGCAATTATCGAGAAGGCTACGATGAGGAGGGTTCCTAACCTTAGATCATCCGTAGATGTAAGTCTTCTTCAGACTCTAGTGATATGGCCTTTTTAACAGCCGTAGGTTGATGAACTATGGGATTCTATGTGCCAAGCTGCGATTAAGCTAGTTTCTCAAGCATTGAACAGGGTAGACAACGCCGAAATCATGCTCAAAATCAAGGGAGTAGTTGCTCTCTTCATCCAGACTATGGATGTAAGTATCATCTATTCTTCTAATAAAACTTGAGTCTAATAAATTGCAGGGCTGGGGATATTCAGTAACTGTCTTGGACAACTTCCTCCTCACTCTCTTTGAGAAATACGCCGAGCTACTGAAGCGGAGATTCAGCGACGACTTCCAAGAGATCGTCTCCACCGATGACTACATGCCCATGCCCATCGCCAACCGCGACGAATACGACAAAGTAGTAAACGTCAGCTGGTTCTCCCCTGAGAAAATGCAAGAGGAACCCACCTTCCCCTGCGTCCTCCCTTTCTCCCAGATGTACCCCCTCTGCTGCATTGACATCCGCAACTTCCTCAATCAATTCTATTTCTTCTCGGACGACCATTTCCAACACCCATCCATAATCGACGACACCCTCAAACGGTCACTGGACTCTCTCTTATGCGAAAAAGTCTGCGCTTCACTTGTCGAACGCCTTTCTTCCCAATACCTCGGGCAGATCGTACAGATTTTGATCAATCTCGAGCATTTTGAGATCGCGTGTAAGGAATTGGAACAGTTGCTTTTAAGTGCGAGAAGTAGTAGTAGTGCTGGGGGCGCCATTATCTTGGAAGCTACGGAGAATTTTGAGAAGAATAAGAAGACAGCTGAGAAGCGGATTTTCGAGCTGGTGAACTCGAAGATTGATGATTTAGTAGAGACAGCTGAATACGACTGGTATGTCCCCTTTCCTTTTTCCCCCGGAAAGCCCAATCTCAGAACCGTTATTGATAAAGATGGCGATATAGGACCGCGCCAACACTCTCCCCCGAACCCTCAAACTACATGCAAACACTAACCCGCTACCTCTCCAACATCATGAACAGCACTCTTCTTGGCCTCCCCCGCGAAATCAAAGAACTAATCTATTTCGACGCCCTCTCGCACGCAGCCTCCATGATCCTCGCCCTCCCCCTCTCCCCCCTCGTAAAACGCATCAACCCCAACGGCGTAGCCGCCCTTGCTACCGACGTTTCATTCCTCTCTGATTTTGTGGATGGATTAGAGGGAGCGATGATTTTGAGAGAGAGTTTGGAGGAATTGAGCCAGACGGTCCTGCTGATGCAGACAGAGGATAAGAACGAGTTTTATGATATTGGAGCCAGGAATCGGAAATTTGGCAGGGTGGATGCGGGAAATGGGGCCGTGGTTATTGAGAAGTACGGATCTCCGTTTCATTCCTTTCCTTTTTTTCTTGCTTTTCTGGTCAGGGTGCAAGGGCTAATGAGTGGTGAACAAACAGGCTTTCTAATGAAATGGCGAATCCGGCGCCGCAGTCGAATAATACAGGTAGATTTGGGTTCGGGATGGGAAGGATGGGTAGATGAGAGTAGCTGCTCAAGTGATTGATTGGGGCTTATGTCGACATCTACACGTATAAATATACCCCGAGCTTCCATTCTCACTCGCCATTTTGGTCAAGTTGTAAATATCCTACTCGATCAATCAAAAGGCAAAGAGGCATCAAAGGTCTCACCAATTTCAATGAAGCAGAGCAGCAAAGTGAAGAAGAGGCTTGTGCTTTTTAATGTCCAATTTTTTCAAAATACACAGCCAACTTAGCTGAGCTAAGCTACAAGAACTACAAACACGAACTGCCCTGGGTACTCATTCATGCATTCACGTGGTTGATTTATCGATTGCCTTCCTCCCTTCCGTCCATCCATCCTAGAACTCCTTACAAACTGACAACTGAGAATGCAAATTTGGTCCCCGACTCTGCTGTCCT
The DNA here is from genome assembly GCA_037952635.1 of Bryoglossum gracile. Classification (NCBI taxonomy): domain Eukaryota; kingdom Fungi; phylum Ascomycota; class Leotiomycetes; order Helotiales; family Bryoglossaceae; genus Bryoglossum; species Bryoglossum gracile. The sequence goes on along the minus strand of JAPZPB010000367.1, from coordinate 29,167 downwards.
CGGTCTCCTAGCATCGCTCTGCTCTTTCCTAGAGAAAAGATCACAACGAAAGGCGAATCACAGCTTCATAAACCGCTCACTCCTGTTAATTTCACCCGTGTGAGATGAAACGTCTTAGCCAACCTCGTAATCACGCTCGCCTTCGGCATCAGCATCGGCGTCTCCACCGTCGTGACGGGCGTAGTTATGACCAGCGTCTTGGCCAACAGATGGGTCTTGGGGGCGTTGCTGGGGAACGTGGTACATCTGCTGCTTCGCCGTGAGTTTTTAAAAATTAGAGAGATGAGAAGAGGGGAAACGCACTTGTTGGGCTTGCATAGGAGGGTATCCATAGATGCCATCAATATCACCACCATACATCTGACCACCCTGAGCACCATAAGGCGCAGCGGGCCCTGGCTGAACAACATTTCCTGTGTACATACTAGGTTGTTGTCTGTAATCCTCTTGTTGAGACAAAGCATGTGGTTGATACATGTCCGGCGGAGGCATGGCACCATGGTGAGCGCCTTGAACGTGTTGAGGAGGGAGTTGAGCACTGGTAGGAGCAGGAACAGCAGCAGGACCAGTAGCTCTCTTAGCATGGCTAGCCGCCTCCTCTCTCGGGACAATATCAATCAAGAAGTCGAACATGTCAGACTTTGCGAGCGCAGAAGCAATATCAGAGCGTTGGAGAGTGCGGCGCTTGTTCTCCTCAGCATGGATCCAGGCGCGCATAGTGAGTTCGGTGATGAAGATGTCGCAGCCTTTGGCAAAGAGGATAGGTGCTTCGGCGGAGATCATCTTGACTTCGGGATCGGCCTTCATGACTTTCTTGATACGGGCGAGAGGGAGTTGGTGGAGCTTATAGTCGTGAGTTTCGGTCTCGAGGTGGTTGATTATATGTTGCCAGTAGGTGGTGAGGATGTCTTTGTAGGTGCCATGAAGGCCTTGATTGACCTGCAATTAAATCAGTACCACATCTTGATTGCGAGGCTGGGGGAGAACATACATTGGCCCAGGTACCAGTGTAGAAGTCTTGAAGTGGCGCATAGCCTTGGGATGCCAGCTATCGTTATGTTAGTACTGGATGTTCTGCAAGTTATCGGGGTATATACTGCTGCACTGGCACCTGTAAAGCAAACAATAATTAGCCAATGGTTCTGCAACTGTGCGGCGCATATTGAGGAAGCAGTTTGCTTCCGCTTTAGAGGTACATACCGTAGTGTCCGCCATGATTAGTGTCATAGACTGGCTGGGCGCGTTGCTGTCCCTGCCCGTGAGACGAGCTGGGCGGGTTATTCGAATCCATCTTTGAGAGTATCTGCTACACACAAGGGAACATGTGTCGCTCGACTCTTCCCGAACTCTGAATCTCGACCTTGCGGATGTCGCAGGACGATAACTGAACACTCTAGGACTCTAGATAGGTCGGTGCTTGAAGAGGGTGTATGTATGTGCTTGGTTGGAGTTGATGAAGGCTTAGCGGAGATGTCGGGGTAAGCTCGGTCCGGAAATTGCCCAGAAGCTGCAGTAGTCTCGAGTATTGCAACGGCAGACAGTTAAATACTTCTTTGCAAGCTCCAGATACAGCTGTAGTTTGTTGACAGCTGCTGTTGCTAAATGAAGCGTGATTGGAGGAAATGCGCGAGCTTCAATGAAGGTTGCCGCGGTGCGGGAACCAAATGTGATGGGCTGGAGGGGGGCTTAGTCAGCGAATGGAGGCAGCCGACAAGATGAAACTCGCGAAACCTCTGGCCACTGGCCACCAGTCACCAGTCACCAGCCACCCACCACCGCCAAAAATGTAAGGACGAGATTGCACATTGCTATTCGACAACTGAAATTGCTCGACAACCACGACTGGCCGTAAAACGATGCGATGATGCGAGACTATGCCAATCGATGGTTTGGGATTGAAATGGGAATGAACTGCCCTATGAGAAGGGAAAGGTACCTGGATCTTTTCCTGGGGATCCTCAAGGGAAGCTTTCTCTTTGGCTTCCTCTCGGTGATTGTGGGGAAGGCAATGCAGTGTGATGGCTTCCTCTCCCACAGATTGCGCCGCTTGGTAGAGCAAATACAATAAGAGTGCCAACAAGGCAGGGTGTAGTATTGGTGAGGGAGGCGTTGCTCGAGGCTTCAATAGTAAGTACTCGGTCATGAAAAGGCTCCTCGAACCGTGCTGTATGTCCGGATGCTACCGAGAGAGATGAAGCAGTACACAACGATATGACGATATGGGCAATATGGGCAATATGGGCAATATGACAACAGAACTCAATCACTGGAAGGACAGAGTCCACCACTTCTTATATGGTCTTCTGGGCCAGACATTGGGCAAAATTTTTATGCACCTTAAATATAAAGTATGCATACCAACCTTCCAACTACTCCGAGTTCGTATGCCGCAGCGGTGCGTTGTCCACCAGGTTTTCCAAGCCACGCTTCTGACGCCCTCAAATGCATCATCCCACATCTGCCTCGTACATCTTTCACCAGTTTTACCCCCACCGCTGGGACAAGGCTGAGGTCTCCCGTCTTGTCTCTTGGTGACAACGATCGGTGTCACGAACAAACACCAATAACCTGTAGTACAGTAAGGCTGTAGGTGCCCAAACCGAAATCGAGGCCATGATGCGACAAATCGGAGAGGACGGCTGAATATTGACTTATACTTGAGATGGTGCACCCGATCGATCATGATCTTTGCCATCCACACCTCCGATTTCGAGGATGGTTGTTTTCCATGGGCTCGGGAATCCTTCATGTGTGAAGTCAGACCGACATTTCGAGAAGAGAGTACCTAGTGAAGATGATACTGACACCAGTGAGCTAGCTCGCGCTGACAAACAAGCGGTATTAGAATATTCAGCTTTATTCGAAAGTTAGAGTATGTGTAGACTGTTTTATCTCTTTGATGAATTAAGAGAGCTTGAGTAATCAGCCCGATTTGAATGTTCCAGTTTTCTCGCAATTTCAAGAAATCGCGGAGTATTCAAATTGCTCAAAATCCCCCTATTTAATAGCTAATGATGCGTTTTCTGTCACAGCAAGGCTAGTCTCGAAGCGCTTCTAGCGCGATAAATTTATCTTAGCGAAGGTGACCCGAATTTTGTGCTTCGAGCGTTATTTTCTGCAACCCAAGCTTTCTTCGAAAATCAACCACACACGACAACAGAAAAATGGCAGACGTAAATCTTTCCGATGAAAAGGTTCGGCAATTGCTCAAGGATGCCGAACAAAGATTGAAGAACAAAGGGAAAACTCAGATCCAGATTTCTCGGCCAGAAACCAGGTATGCGCAGCAGAATTGATACTTTTTCAAACCCCGCTCTCTGACATTTCTCTAGTATTCCAAAAATCACCTCCAATGAAAAAATCGAGTCCTATATCAAATCTACGAAAAAAGGCACCCTCGTCGATTCCTCACGCCTTGTCACAGAGAACGATCGCAAGCTTGCAAACGGCTTCAGAACTGTCCAAGATCCCCACACAGTCAAGCTAGATGCTGCAAAGGTATGCCATACTCTACTTTATTTTACCCTTTCTTCTATGATGAAAATTTATCCCATGCAACATGACGCGGGATCTGGAACCGTTATGGAACCACCTTGCAACAAATGATGTCTATTATATTCATAGTTACGCTGAGAAGAAATCCTATTTTCAAGTTTGCTGGAGTTGCTTCTGGAACCTAGCTAATACCCAAACAGGCAAAGAAGGAAACAGCTGGAGCCGACTGGTTTAATCTTCCCAAGACAGACCTGACCCCAGAGCTGAAGCGCGATCTTCAACTGCTACGAATGAGAGATGTCCTCGACCCTAAGAGATTCTATAAGAAGGAGAGCTCCAGACGTCTAGTGCCGGAGTTTTCACAAGTTGGGACGATCATTGAGGGACCTACGGAATACTTCACTGGCAGACTTTCGAACAAGCAGAGAAAGCGCACTTTGGTCGAGGAGGTTCTGGATGGAGAGAGGGAGACACATCGATTCAAGACAAAATACAACCAGATCCAGGCGGCAAAAACGAGCGGGAAGAAAGCACATTACAAGAAGATGTCTGCCATGCGAAAGAAGAAGTGATAAAATTTCATATCATCATTCCACAGCATCCATGGCTCTCGTCATCGACACTTCCGTCTCCACGATTTGTACGATCAGATTCTGTCGGATTATTAGCCTCATGTAATAGGCTCTGTTGGATTACACACCTTTATTTCCTCGGCAGCATTCCGACTAGTCTCCAGGACCTCCTCATGATTGGCTTTGCCTTTGTTCATGATCCTCGAAAGCTCTGATTGGCCACTCTTCGCGACATGCGTATCGTCTCCTCGTGGTCCTGGGTCCATCACTACGTTGTTGGTCACAAGACTCATTGCGAGAACACGAACCCCGCAGTGTCTGGCAACGATGAGCTCAGGTACTGTGGACATTCCCACCAAGTCCGCTCCTAGCATTCTGATCATTCGAGATTCCGCTCTGGTCTCGTAGCTGAACAGTTAGCAGGTTAGTCTGACTTTAGATGTTGAATCATACTTTGGACCACCAACGAACGCAAAGATGCCCTCATGCATTGTCATGGAATTATTTTTGCCAACTTTTTTCCAGGATATATGGGCTGCTCGACGGAGCCCAAGGTCATAGGCATCAGAGAGAGCTATGAATCGGGGCCCAAACTCATTGAGATTTCGACCACGCAATGGATTTACTCCAGCGAGACCTGGGAAATTGATGTGATCATTGATAACCACGACATCCCCGACTTTGTACTCTGGGTTTAAAGCTCCAGCGGCATTGGTAATTATCAGGGTCTTCATCCCAAGAAGAGACAATACCCGAATAGGGAAGGTTGCAGTCTGTAGCTCATGTCCTTCGTAATAGCTGGGTCTATCAGCCACAAGACCTTCTGATTTGTAGGTCTTTTACTCACTGTGCTCGACCACACATCATGACCGCTCTCGTCTTCTGAACTCCAATGGTACCAAAAATCAGCTTGCCGGCATGACCCGGAACTAGTTAGACATTAGAATCCACAAACATTTCACCCAGTGCCTTCCTCATGAACAAACTCACCAGTGCTTATTGGAAATCCTTGAATGTCTTCATACTTAACCTCCTTCCTATAATCCGGACTAAAGCCCTGAACTGCCCCCTCCAACGCTGACAACCCAGAACCACTAATAATCCCAATTTCTGGCAGCCAGCCTTCCGGCAAATGGCTTTTCAACGCATAAACCGACCCCTGGACCTTCTCATACGTGAAATCCATATTTATAAATTGCTATAGTGATTCGTCAAATGAGTGAAGTCGACGGGAAGTTGGCTGCAGCCTCCCGTGTGACTTCTCCCGGAGATCGGGCTGGCGCGGCTCTAACCGAGAATTTATATTTCGCCGGCGACAAACCTACGACAACCAAACTCCCAAGCTCAACAACATGGCGACACCAGCTTCGATACGGTTACCCTGGCGGGCAATCGCGAGATCATGTTCTGTAAGTAATATTGCAATTCTAATTGGGGTTGTTAGGGCTGGGCTGATGGCAGTAGGGGGCAAAGCAGCAGAATTTTGTACGACCAACAACACACCTCCAAAAACGATGGAACACCGACTCGACAATCGAACGGGCGGCCGCAAACTCCCAGGGCGTTGTAATTGGAGACAATTCTATAATAGAAGGTCTCGGTACCTCGAAATCGTACGTCTCGTTCCCCACCCGCCCCAGCCTAGCTAACATCGACCAGTACCATCCCCTCACAACCCACTACCGCCTCCCTTCTTACAGAACAAGAATTACTTAAAAATTACGAAAACGAAGGAGAGCTCCGTCTCCCCCGCTCCGTCCAAGCCATCTACCTCAAACCCCTACGCCGGACCCCAACCCACGGCGTTCCGACCTGCGATCTCCAGCTGCGCTCCTACTCCATCCGCAACCTGGAATTCTTCTGCGACTTTTGCTTGCGCGCTGCCTACTACCTCGGACTCCCCGCTTCAGGCCCAGTCACACTACCTAGGATTGTGGAGAGATGGACTGTGCCGAAGGGAAACTTCATTCATAAGAAGAGCCAGGAGAATTTTGAGCGGAGGACCGTAAGGAGATTGATACAGATTAAGGATGGGGATCCCGAGGTGGTGAGGAGGTGGTTGGGGTTTGTGAGGGAGCATGCTTATTATGGGATTGGAATGAAGGCTAATGTATGGGAGTTTTCGGGGCTGGGTGAGTTTCCATTTCTCTTTTTTCCTCCTGCTCCCTTCCCCTATCTCTCTGTGTCCTCACATGGGGGACACCTCTAAAGAGATTAATTGACTAATATTCGGATGCGATTAGATATTGGAAAGACGATGGATATTGAAATGGAGCAAATGAAACCAGAGCTAGACTCGACATTCAAATCCTTTGGTCTGAAGAAGGGCTCGAAGGTTGCGGACAAGGTGTTAGAGATTATCAACCGGGAGGATTTCAGGCAGGCGAGTGGGCATAATGCACCAATGGCTACGCCGCATCCGAAATACTTGCCCAAGACAAAGTAAGGATGTATGTTGGCCGGGGGGGGGGGTGGATGAAGGGAATTGTAGAAAACAGCGCAGTAGAGCATTTGTGAGCGGAGTTGAGGGTTGTAACTTTAGGATCTTTGTAAAGATTAGAGATGCGTGTAGGCTGGAGATGATTCAATAAAGAAAACTAACTCACTTTCATTGAATAAGGTATTTCGAGTAACTCGTAAAGTCTCATGGTTTTGAACTACCCATTAGTCTTCACGACTCCCCACCCCAATTCCCAACCTACCAACTTAAAATGCTCCTCACGCTTGTATTCGGGAATGCTCGCTGCCGCTAGAATTTCAACTTTTATTCGCAAGTATGCGATAGGTTGTGAGCTGACTTCTCGCCACTATCGAACTAGTAGAAGTAGGCTGTTCGCTACCTGATAACTCAGATTCAGGCGGCGGTGAGGCTCTAGCCGCCATCACATGCCCACTTCCAGATAATTCTTGGCTCAAGCCCAGAAGCCAAAGTGTATTGTACCATCAATCAATCCAGAAAACCAAAATCGTCACGTGCCCACGGGTGGAAAATCGGGCCATATCATATCACATTCCGACTCTTACCCTCCCTCCCCCATCCCACATCAACCAGCCATGTTTCCCATATGTCGACATGCCGCAAGGCGGGCAATTACACAATCAAAATCATACATACTAATACAGCCTCACTTGATATCGCGGTGGAGCCAAAGATATCAGTCCACAACCCCAGAGTCCGAACTGGCCGCCATTGTTGTTGAATCTCAGACTCCAAAACCCCCAGCAACCGAATCTTCAACCTCTGCTACCGAATCAAGTATCCTTGACCTTCCTGGCTTTTCACCTCAACCACCATCCCCAGCCTCTGCACCTCATGGATCTCCTGCAGTGCTTGAGATTTCCCAAGAAACAGCACCTCCGAATCTAAACTCACAACCCAAGACCCTAGAAGGCCTTCCCGCCTCTTCACAAACGATATTCTCCGGCATCCAACCCACCGGAATACCACATCTAGGAAACTACCTCGGAGCTTTGTCGACCGTATGTCTTTCCCATCTCCCTCCAACGCCCCTTTCTACCCTTGCCCTCGTTTTACTTCCTTTTCCCAACTCTCGACTCGAGGAATAAGGGAAAGGTGATATTAATGAATACCGCAGTGGGTGAAACTTCAAAACGAGTCTCCGAGAGATACGAAACTGTTTTTTAGTGTGGTGGATTTGCATGCAATTACGGTGCCACAGGGGAGGGGGAAGTTGAAGTTGTGGAGGAGGGAGGTGCTGGCTAGTTTGTTGGCTGTGTGAGTTTCTCGATTTCTTTTGGTTTTGGGTTTTGATGAAAAGAGTTAAGAAGGAGCGAGGCGCAGTAGAGAGGAAGATGGAGGGCTAGGGGGGTGGGGATGGCGTGAGAGAAGACAGGACCATGTTAAAGCAGATAGTATAATGGGCGAATCTCTAGGTTGGAGGGATCAACGACAGATCAGGAAACTAAGGAGCTTCTTGGTTAAGATTGGGTTTTATATCATGAGGGTGGTGGAGAGGGGATGAAGCAGGAGCTAACGTTTTCCAAACAGTGGCTTAGATCCTGAGCGATGTACGCTCTTCTACCAAAGCCAGGTCCAGGCTCACGCAGAGCTCATGTGGATTTTAAGCTGTACAGCAAGTATGGGCTACTTATCACGGATGACCCAATGGAAGTCCAAAATGGCGTTAAAAGATAATGCCTCTCCTCTTGATGAGAGCAGCAGGTCGAAACTCAAATTAGGGCTGTTCTCGTATCCTGTGTTGCAGGCAGCGGATATTTTAGTTCATAGGGCAACACATGTCCCAGTTGGCGAAGACCAATCTCAACATCTAGAATTCGCCCGCGAATGCGCTACAAACTTCAACCACGCCTACGGCCCTATTCTTACCCAGCCTCAAACTATCCTCTGTAAGTTCTCAGCTCGTCACCTTGTCTCTCCCATTCTCATCTTTCTTGTCTCCTCTATTACCCGAAGCTGCGTAAACCGCCTGCTGACGGTATGAACAGCGCCCACCAAACGCATAATGTCTCTCACCTCCCCCCTCCAAAAGATGTCCAAATCCGCGCCTACCCCCTCGTCCCGAATTCTAATTACCGACACACCCTCGCTCATTCATGCCAAAATAAACACCGCCGTAACAGACTCCCACAACTTCGTATCCTGGGACCCTGAGAACCGGCCCGGCGTCGCCAACCTTTTACTCCTGCTCTCCTCCTTTGATCCCCAAGGACGTAGTGCAAAAGAAATGGCGGGAAAATTGAGTCAAGAAGGAGCGGGACTCGGGGCATTGAAGAGAGAGGTGTCGGGCACAGTCATTGAGGGGTTGAGAGATGTGCGGAGGAAGTGGGAGTATCTCATGGGCGATGGGGTTGGATCGGGTGGGGAGGGAGTGAGTTTTGGAAAGACGGGGGGGAAGGTGGGGAAGGTTGGGTATTTGGAACATGTGGCTAGTACAGGGAGAAATAAGGCGAGGGCAAATGCGAAGGAGACGATGGAGAGGGTTAAGGAGGCTGTTGGAATTTAGAGCTCTAATGAGGGGATGAATGGCCTGTGTATTAGATATTTGTATTGTATGAGGAGAGCAATGATCTCTGCTCTGTAGAACATGTGTACAGTACAATGACCCAAATAGATGGAAATATCCCCGGGCCCACGAGTCTCCAAGTAGCTGCCGATTAGAAAGAATATCTAGGGAAGGCAATATTGATTACAATAACCAACCCGTCGTTAGCTCACGAAGAACCGATTTAGTAAACCCACCCCATTGACACGAGAAGTGGAAAAAACATTCTTCAATAAGACATCTTTCTCCTCCAAATGACCAGATAAGCCAAGATTCAACAGCTAAAAAAGATGAATGGCGTAAGTATGGCACTCCATTCGAGCCTCTGAATTGGGTTATCTTGCAATATTGAAATTCAGCTTACTAGCGGATTACCATTATACTATAAACCAAACATCCCGAGAGACTCTATTATTAATACCTTATAATTGCCACAGTAATATAGCAGACTTCAGGTAAGAGGAATAAATAAAGAGGTAAAAATAAAGATAAAAATGCTCCCCCTTCCTCCACCGGCTAAAATTCGCACTTAATTCCCAAAGTGCACCCCCTCGCCCTCACCCTCACCCTCACCCGCCCCTTGCTTTAAATTAAAATAATATTAAAATAATAAAATAAAAAACTGCAAAAAGAAGAAACTGGTACACCGGGGCTATACCCGTCCAGCGTTCGCTGAAGCCCAGGATTTCACTGGATTTACCATTTCTTCTCAAGTACGCCCGGCCGTGGTGTGTTAGAATGGCGATTTTATCGATTGCGGGATTGGCGGCTTATGGGTCTCCTTTTTAGGGGAGACCCATGATAGTTTAGCCATATTTGGGTTTATATGGGGGAATAATGTGGGTAACTTTATCTGAGGAAAGTAGCGGAGAGGTGAGTGATAAATTTCTTTTTTAAGGCTGGGTTTAGACGCTATTGGGTTTGTTAGTTGAGCTTACGAAGTTAGGTGGTTTGAGATCTGAGGCAAGAAAGCTGTGTAGCTGAGAAGAGGCGACAACCCGTCGCCCAGCACTGATATTAACTTTATCGCAAGATTACATCCGGTGTATCTCACATTGGTCCATCTAAATTTCGTTACCGGAGCCCCACCGACGAAGTAAATTGCCTGGGTTCACGCACAATGCAATACATGGAAGATGTCCCTCACTGAGAAATAATCCCATTTGTACACGATCTCAGAGGTTAGTTGTACTTGTTAGCTGGCGTATTACAGCCCTTGCTGGAATTCCCAAGGCGTGTAATAGATAATACCAGAGTATGCATCCATCGAAAGCAGTGGCTTCCACAGATTCGGATGTTTTAGTTTTTTGGATTTGCATCTTGTCTGGCTCCCTTCAGTTTCGCTGGTTTCTGGTTTGGCAAGACATTCAGGAATATTAGGTGTTTAAAAGGCCCTGGCGCTTCCAGCACAAGCCAGAAATTTCCTCGATAGAAGTCGAAGTCGAAATTAATCTACCACGGGCTGAGTGAATAACTAGGCCTAAATTTATCGCACATGGTAAGCCACAAGATCGTTCTAGATAATGGAAGGTGAGCAAAACGAAAGGTTGGCTACCTAAATACAAAATGCGTGGAGACTAGCTCTCAATGGTCACTGGACGTTTGGTGCCATATATGGCATACTACAGTGAATTTTTGAGCGTGGTTCCTAGGAGAGGGTTTTTAGAAGATACTAGCTTCTAATTTCTGGTCCGGCAGGTATCTAAACCTAATCAAAGATAATCAAGAAGGGAGATAGCCCGATCCTTAGTCACAACGATCAACGAAAAAGAAAGTCTCTACACCTCTCCAAGTCAAATTCTACTTGCTTAGGCCTAGGGGTTTTAACCATTCCGAGTCGGTTGTTTCACAAGACTAGAAATGTGTGTCCCTTTAATATACTCCGTGATGATAAATGGTCCCAGGTTCTACAGGCTCTCCTCAGTAAGGTACTAGCTGTCACATGATGGATAGGGATAGTTGTTTTTTTGCTGAGATTTCATGAACCTCACCTCATTCATGACCTTTCCATCCCTTAAATTTGTAAGTGTATGTCCCGGCTTCGGAAAATGTATGATGATACCAGATCCTCCATCGTTGGATATTAGAGATAGCGGACAAACTCTCGGATTTCCCTCCCATTCGGCGGTTTGAAGCAAAAGCCACTATTTCGTTCTTCGAATCTATGACTCTTTCCCCGGGTTTCCATTCATCGTCGCCGTCAGTCTCGGCTCGTCAAACACTCTCATTCTGGCTGGTGCGGTTGAGTGGATGTGAGTAGCAATAATGTATTCCGAAGTTACTGCCTCGAGGCTCAATTGCACAGGATCGGATGCACACAATAGCCTTGTGAGACAATGACGTTACGAATAAGCACTGTTCTTATAATATTTTATATCTACTTGCTTGAGCTGCTTTAACTAAGTGTTTGCCTACTTTGTTCTTGGTATCGCCTTACTTGAAAGCCCAACCCCTTTACCGTAAGCGACATGATTTTTGGCCATGTTTTCTGATTCTCGGCTAAGTGATGAAGTTGGTATTGCAGATGCTATGGCGGATGAGGCAGGCTCACACTTCAATTTAAAGATAGTTTCAAAAAATTCAATTCGAGATGATAGCCTTTGCTTGAAAGTTGTGTACATTAAAACTCACTGATAACGTAAATAAAACCAAAAGTGTCGGTTTCATCAGAAACGCGTAGCGCGTACGTAATATACACGTAGTATGCCTATTGCGTTTGGTTGATGATTCTTGATTGTTCTATGTATTTGGGTGGTGGAGCCCTAATATATGATATGATTGAGGCTCCGCGCTAATGCTATGACCAAGCCATGACTAAGAGGCCTCGTGATTGGTCAAACGTATTAAGTAACGTGAAAGTGCATCTCCTTCACTCCTCCTTCACCTCGTGGCGATGTTCCTCGGCCGCCTATTTAAAGCACTGTCATTAACTCGCCTGAGTCGCCTCGGCCTTCCACAAACTTATCATCCTTCCAACTTGTGATTAAGAACTACTAAAGTCGACGATTATGGCACCTATTACGCGCTCCCTTACAAAGTATATCAGAGAAAATTCTACTTTCAGATGCTTTCTAAGACTTCCTATCGAGGTTCGTCGCTTTACCCTCTAACAAGCTCAGCTTTAAGACGGTAATATTATATTTTCCTGCTAATTCTGAATAGATCCGCTACAAGATTTGGGAGTTTGCTACCAATGAACCTCGCATCGTCGAGATATGCGTTGAACGCCACTACGTAGCAGACAAACCTTGGTCTTTCACTGCCTCATTCTACTCAACGACTTGTGCACCAGCAGTCCTTCGCACCAACCGAGAGTCACGGTACATCGCAACAAATAACATTACCCTTTCGTTTGCCAATAGCATATGCCCTGCTCGGGTTTTCTTTAATCATCGTGTGGACACGCTATATTTTAGCGGTATCTATTGGGCTGAAGGTAATATTATGGTGTTCGAGGACGCCCTCTCGGAACATGACAGGAAGAAGATCCGGAGGATTGCATGCGATAACACGACGTGGTACTATGATATGGAAGCTAAGGGTTTTATTAACCGTCAGGTGCGAACTACGCTCTGGGAAAACCTGGAGCAGTTGCTATTTGTGTCGAAGCAGAACAAAGGTGAATGCCCTTGCGGCTGCTTAGGTTTCCCAAACCCCAAAGGAGCTATTGAGTTTACCAAAATTAAGACTGGGCCCGAATCTGAATATATTGGGGATTACCTTGAATTGGATGTTAGCCATCTGAGACCTGATCTACCTAGAGACTTCAGGGATGGATTTGTTAAGGTGATCGAAGAGGAATTTAAGAAGGTCAAAGCAAATAACAAGGGCTGGAATGAACCGGAATTCATGTTTGTACAGGCTTCCAAGGGTGGGGTTGTGCTTTAAACTTGTCTGATTGGAAAATCAAAAGGAGTTGGTGGAGGAAACACAGCGTGACTTTAGAATCTTTGAACATGCTCAGAGGTTGAGTGCAGGATAGCAAATCAAGATTTCGTTTCGTTGCTCTAGGAGTCTTGCTTTCATCCACGTTGAATTGAATGTCTTGCCCAAGTGAATACTAGTATTTTCCTCATTTTAAAACTAGCATCCTGAGTACTCCACTCTGATCTCAAAAATCAAGTTTAGCGATTATAGTTTGCTTGTAAGACTTTTCCAATACACCTACCTGATTCTGGAAACTATATTGCGCTTGAATGCTCACCTTGGTTTGATTACTCTCCAGGTTTTAAATACCCAAATGAACTTGCATATCTAGGTAAACCTGAATATCCAAATCTCTCAAGGACTTTGGCGTAATGGATAGCTAGCCAAGTAAGTGCCAGTCCGCCTCTGGTGCCGGAGATGGGCCCGGTTGCCGATTTTAGTGCCTGCGCGTTTGAGGGCTGGGTGGACACTGATACCACCACATATCAAGGCTCCAGATTCAAAGGGGCTACTCCGGCCAAGAGAGTGACTCCGTCAGGGATAATGGTCACGCTTTTGGCGGCGGCGAGGATGAATTGTTGACAAGTGCCAAGATGTAGAAGCCGGAGTTTTTGGGGGAGGCGCAAGAGCTTTCACCCCCCACGAGGCAGATGTCTGGGTTTTGTCAGTAATAGCTGAAATGGAATTAAGACTACTGAGTGAGGATTTGACTATACCGCAGTTCAGAAAGGCGTCAGCTGCGTATTTGATGCCGACTTTGGTGCCGACTGTTGGGAACATGACACCGGCACTAAGCTTAATGACTTCTCCGATACATTTGAATTCTACCTGGACGTGAGTGCCCGAGATGAAGGTGTGGATTCTTCTCCTCGTGACCACTAACTTGACCTAATCATGGGCGTTAGCTGCTATGAGATGATAGTCCTAGGATTCTTAATTCTTACCAGCTAGTGCGTCTTCATAGCAACTTGCCAAAAATTCGTGTAAAAACGCACAATCCGTATTGCAGACCTCGGGGTACAACAAAATCATGTGTCTCGAACTTTTCTGTTTATTGACTTGTCGTCGTCCATGTGCTCGCAACCCCCTTTCTCTCGGCTCGGCTAACAACCCCGCAATCTCTTACGCCCCTTAACTCCGCTCAAGGGAGCGATCCATCAAGAAGATTAGAAAGCTTGAATTTTATAAGAACCTCTCCTGGCCCAGGTGTCTCGATTGTTAAATCCGCGACACTAGTCTCTCAACATCATCCTTCCTCACTTTCTAGGAGATTTCGTTTGTTTTGAAGGCGTAATATTCTTACTCTAGGTACAGTCAGCCCGAGCGTCGTTATACACTCTGAGCCGGGACTCGGATTCATTCATACGGAGGGAGGCTAATCCTTAAAGTTGAGAGGGGAACCAGTACGACAGCCTTTCAGTTTATAGAGAGGCAGTGAAATAAAGATCAGGTTTATATATTTGCTAAATTGTCAATAACTAAAAACTCTTTCCGATAGCCCTCGGACAGGCTCTAAAGCCAGAACAGGCGAGGTGAGTAGTGACTTATTTCCTCCCACATTCTCGGATTCAATCGCCGACCTTGGTGTACAGAAACAGTGACAAATCGGGATACTCTGTACTTCACTTGAAGTGAGTAGTCAAAACAACTCAAAGATACCAAACACACAAGTTTCCGTCACCCTATTTCTCGCCTCCTCGATTCCCGATGAAGCACAAGGGCCAGAGTACGACTTTACGGGTTGAGTTAGTCTTTTGAAAAATTTGCAGGTATCATTGCCAATGCTATCTTCGTGCCATCATCTCAACCACGTCAGCCTTTTTAGCTATAAGTGACCGTCATTCCTGCCTCTGCAGGTTCCAACAACTTCCAGTCACATTTTATATCCTTCTTCGCAAACATGTCCAAGATAACCTTCGCAATCCCATCAAAGTTCGCCGTCGCCAATGCCAATATTGTTGGCCCAGCACCTGATAAGCAAATCCCACAAAGACCCGGATGAGACTTCGGCGTAACAGACTGCAGAATTTCTGGGAGACCAGGAATCAGGCCAGCTCTATACCGTTGATGAACTTTATCCTGCATCGCCAAGTAAATTTGCTCCGCATCAGGTGGTGACCTACCCAGAGCCGAGGGGAGAAGAGCTATTCTTTGTAAGTTAAAGACAACATCTGCTCTAGAGTAAGAGCTTGGGAGAACTGCTCGGGCCTTCGCGGTAGAGACTTCGAATTGCGGAATGATTGCGATGGCTTTGATTTCTGGGGCCCAGGGGAACTTCATGTAGTGTCCAATGCCAATTGGTGGCTCTGGTGGTGCCTTGCCAGTATCTACTCCTCCAGCTGGTTCGGGGAGAACCTCGCTTAATGGGATTTCCTTGCGTTCTGTGTCCTCAGGACCGAGGTCGTTGAGGTATGTTCCTACGAAGCCTCCGTATAGTGCTGCTGCAACATTGTCCGGGTGACGTTCTGTAGAGATTTAGAGCAAGACCATAGTGGTTGGAGCGTCTTGAAACAGTGCAGCTCACCAATCATCAAACAATAATCTAACATCCTCGCCTTCGATAACCCTAGCTTTCCAACCTCGTTCCCCAACGCGACACCAGCTACCACCGCCGCTCCCGAGGAGCCCAATCCCCTACCCAATGGGATTGGGTTTATGATATGAACTCTCGTCCCTGATGGGAAAGCCCTCTGGCCATGGCATCTCAGCACATACAATGCTGTCCTCGTAACCAAATTGCTGTCTGCAATCAATGGGACCTCCTCGGCACCGGCTCCATCGTACGTAATAACGCAGTTCAACGGCGCCTCAGACTTCCCCTCCACAATCGTAACTTGGATTTCGAGCCAAATAGAGAGAGCGAGGCCAATGACATCAAATCCAGGGCCGATGTTTGCGGAGGATGCGGGTACTTCTGCGGATACGCGGTCAGAAAACAGACCGAATTGAGGATGCTGGGGGGTTCCTTTTTATGCTTACTTATGGAGATCATCCTGTGTGAGAAGAAGAAAGATTGGACGTGTAGAGTTTCTTGCAGATTAATAGAGGGAAGACCAAATTTCTCTCTCCCTAGGGAGGGATATTTGAAGAATCAACCTTGCAGGAAGCTGTCTATTTCTAGGCGCAGTCCAAGTCCGATTGCGGGCAGTGAGGGGTCGTGCCCCGCCAAACTTTTTCAATCGCATCTGAAATTTTTGGTCAGAGAACCTCATCCTTTTTAACCCCTGGTCAAACTTTCGTCACAACCCTACAATCACGGTGAAGTTATATTTGCAGGCTGGTATAATACACAGTAATGCTTTGGTATATCTTTTCAGCCCTCAATATCTAATCTCCTCTCAGAAAACGCCCTTCTCAAACCCCGCATTCTCCATCTGGCGCTTAATCGCAACCGTGATGGAGCCCATTCGAATCCTTCTGGTGGGCAATGGAGGGAGAGAACACGCTTTGGCATGGAAGTTGAGTCAATCGCCCCTTGTCGAGTCCATTATCGCAGTCCCAGGCAATGGAGGCACCTCAACCTGCCCTAAGGTCACAAACAATACCAGCGTCAAGGCAGACGACTATCCCGGTCTCGTTGCTTTTGCACAAAAGCACAACATCAACTTAGTTGTACCAGGCCCTGAGCAACCATTGGTAGATGGTATCGAGGGATATTTCCGAGCTGTTGGAATCCGCTGCTATGGACCCTCGAAGCTGGCTGCGCGCATGGAGGGAAGCAAAACCTTCTCCAAGGATTTCATGAAGAGACACAATATCCCTACTGCGGCCTACGAAAACTTCTCGAGCTACGAAGACGCGAAGAAATACTTAGACAGCATCAGCCATAATGTTGTGCTGAAGGCGAGCGGGTTGGCAGCTGGAAAGGGTGTTATAATTCCCACGACCAAAGAGGAGGCACAAGCTGCGCTGAAGGAGATTATGTTGGACAAGGATTTCGGCGATGCCGGGGATGAGGTTGTAATCGAGGAGTTCTTAGAGGGTGACGAGTTGAGCATTCTGAGTTTCAGTGACGGGTATACCATCAAATCGCTACCTCCAGCCCAGGACCACAAGAGAATTTTCGATGGAGATCATGGACCGAATACTGGCGGAATGGGATGCTATGCTCCTACGAATATTGCAACGAAGGAACTGATCGAGGAAATCGAGCTTACCATTTTACAACCTACCATTGACGGGATGAGAAAGGAGCGTTTTCCATTTATTGGAACGCTTTTCACTGGATTGATGATCACCAAGGACGGCCCAAAGACTTTGGAATACAATGTTAGATTTGGCGACCCGGAGACTCAAACCCTTTTACCCCTTATGAACGCAGATACAGATTTGGCAGAGATCATGATTGCTTGCACAGAAGGATATCTTTCTGCTGTGGACGTCAAGGTCGACCCTAATGCCAGTGTCACAGTTGTCGTTGCAGCTGGTGGATATCCTGGATCCTACGCAAAGGGCACACCAATGGCTGTCGAGGCACCTCCTGCGAATACTAATATCTTTCACGCCGGAACTACGATCAAGGATGGACAATTGCAAAGTGCTGGCGGTCGTGTGATTGCAGCTCAAGCAAAGGCGGAGAATTTAGAGGAGGCTGTCCGGAAGGCGTATGCGGGTGTGGAGTGCATCAAGTTCGACAAGATGTTCTACCGAAGGGATATTGCACACCGGGCATTCAGACCAACAAAGACAAGAAAAGAGGCTCTTACCTACGCTTCTGCTGGTGTCAGCATTGATGGAGGAAACGAGTTCGTTGAGCGTATCAAGCAGGCTGTGCGATCCACAGCAAGACCAGGAGCTGATGCTGAGATTGGTGGTTTCGGTGGTGAAGTTGATTTGGAGAAGGCTGGATACGTCGGTGCTCCAATCATGGTTGGGGCTATCGATGGTGTTGGAACCAAGCTCATGATCGCCCAAGCTATGGAGAAGCATGATACCGTGGGTATCGATTTGGTGGCTATGAACGTCAACGACTTGGTTGTCCAGGGTGCCGAACCAGTCATGTTCCTCGATTACTACGGATGTAGCAAGCTTTCACAGAAGAATGCTACAGCTTTCGTTGAGGGTGTGGCTGCTGGATGCAGAGATGCCAACTGTGCTTTGGTTGGTGGCGAGACTGCCGAGATGCCAGGCATGTACCAGAAGGACGATTATGATGCCGCAGGAGCTGCCATTGGCACCATGCAAAAGGAACTTCGACTGCCTCAGACTAGCAGTATGGTCGAGGGAGATGTGTTGATCGGTCTGGCTTCGAACGGTGTTCACTCGAACGGTTTCTCGCTTGTCCGAAGAATTGTTGCAAGAGAAAAGCTGGCATATACAGATCCTGCTCCTTGGGATAATTCGACTTCAGCAGGCCTCAGCTTGTTGACCCCAACAAGAATCTATGTTCGTCCTTTGCTCAAGGTTACGAACAAGAAGCTCATCAAGGGCCTTTCCCATATCACTGGTGGTGGCTTGACTGAGAACATCCCCAGAATGCTACCACCTGATCTTGCCGCTGAGTAAGTCTTTCTCTGTTATCTTAACATCCAAGTGGACTGGAATGATCTCGAATATTCAGACATCCTAATTATCAAAATAAGCTTGCTGATCCAAACCATGTCTTACTAACTTACCATAGGGTCGATGTCTCAACTTGGTCACTTCCCCCTGTCTTCAAATGGCTCAAGCAAGCCGGCAACGTCACCGCGTCAGAAATGGGCCGAACCTTCAACACTGGAGTAGGCATGGTAGCCGTTGTCAGCAAAGAGAACCTCTCGCAAGCCATTTCTGAGCTGGAAGCAGCTGGTGAAAAGGTTTACACTATAGGTGCTCTGGTGTCCCGGTCTGGTGGCGAGGGGTGCATCTTGAGGAATTTACAGAGTTGGGACTAGGCATCTCCAGCGGAGGATAGAAAAGCCGCGCTCCTGAATATTCCAGACTACGGGAATAATTGAGTCAATTTGATTAAGTTGCTGTGGCTTAAGTAATTCGAAGCCCCCTAGTATTTCAAACGCTTAGGCTTAATCGTAACGGTCAAGGACATCATAACAGTTTAAATAATCAGGATAATTTGTATAATTAAAAAAATTTAATAATTAAAAGCTGCAAGTGATTAGACAGTCCAAATCATTACGACTATTTCAAGAGTTAAATTAAATTGCATAATTAAATTGCATAATTAAAATGTTTTAAGCAATTGCAATGGTTTGAAGAACCAGGACAACTTAAAGAATCAAAAAAACATGAATAATTCCGATTTCGATGTTTGAAACGGCAATATTTTGTCAACCGTGAAGCAGATTGGGTAAATGGCATTTGTCAAACATCAAAGGAGGGTTTGGTTGCCGCTCCTGGCGTTTATAATTAATCTCTTATTCGACCATAGTGTTCACTGGTTTATTATTTTGATATGGGTACTAAACCTCAAATTCCAAGACCCTAGCTCTCACTAAGTCAAGATGTTATTTTTCGGGCTATGCTACATACAGCACTCACAAGCTTACATCTTCCTCACCCGAGCCCAATCCCAAAAAGTCACCTCGAACGCCCACTTGTAACCTGCACACCCAGAGCAATCGCGCCCTAACACCCAAGAAAAACTCCCCCAGTGAAAACCAACCAATGCAATTCATAAAAAAAGCTCAAGTCAAGCCTCCCCAAGCACCTCTGATCCTCCTCGCCAACTGTATATCCTTCTGCATAATCGTAACCCGCTTTGCATGAATTGCACACAAATTCGTATCCTCGAATAAGTGAACTAGGAAGGCTTCGGATGCTTCTTGCAGAGCCTGGATGGCTTGGCTTTGCCAGCGGAAATCTTCGCCTGCGGGTCGAAGGTTGACTGCTATTTCACGGACCTTTATCTTTCATTAGGCCAATTCTTCAACGCAATGGGTTTGAGAGACTTACAAGACGTGAGAATGGAAGCTTGAGCATCAGGAGGTCAGTCGTGCGTTGGAATTTGCGGATTTCTAGCAGGGCGCGGGTGCCGGGCTTGTAGCGGTGCTTTTTCTTGGTTGGGAGGGGATCGCCAGCTATTTTCCACATCAGTCTCTATCCATATTCATGATTTTAGTGCTTAAGACTTACGGGTAACTCCAACACCACTCCCACGCTTCTTTTTCACACCGGCACTCAAAGAAGGGCGCTTCGACGTCTTTCCTGCGGGCGGCATTCCAGTTACCGTCTTTCCGGCGCGTTTTCGAGCAGAGCCTGGGGTGGAGGTTGCTTGGGAGGCGAGACTTGCCCGGGGGCGTTGCTTTTGTTTTTGGGGAGGCATTGTGGTTTGCGCGTTGTGTGTAGAGGGACGGTTCTTGACGGGAATGGTGTTGGTGGTTTCTCGAGAATTGAGAATGAATTTGGAGGGGGCTGGGAAGCGCGTGTCGACGCGAAGTAACAGTTTGCGCCGGATTCAATTCCAGACCACTGAACGCAATGACAAATTCAATAACTCTCAAAGAAAGTCCTCGGGGAGAGCTACGCAGGCTGCAAATCCGACCGATGTGATGGGAGCGCGAAAACGTCGAGGTCTGGAGAAAGTACTTGATTTAGTGAATGTTTACTTCGAGCATGCAAGTGTGGCGTTATCCCTTCCAGCCACATTAATCCCTGCACCCCTTATCGATGGCAACGTCCAGTTAGCCGGAAGGCCAGCTTTCAAATCCGCCCATCATCTTACCCATAAAGAAATCCACCTCACTTTCTCTTTATCTATGACCATTGATACCCTTCGTACGACCTAACATCGGATTCTTCCCCCAGGTTATATGTTCCTAGCGCTACGACTCAGCTCTTAAAACGATATTCGCTAGACTCCTCCCGCGGAAAAGGACCAGAATGGATAATATGATCGGTGCAGGTGAGGGCGGATTGGGAGGCCAGGCGGGCTTTCCGCTCGAGACTTGGTTTTGGGAAATGCCGCTTTGTACGAGATGGTGGACAACGGCTACGGTGCTCACCAGTGCACTTGTTCAGTGCCAAATCGTTACGCCGTTCCAGCTTTTCTACAGCTTCCGGGCAGTCTTTTACAAGAACCAGGTATGTCTCTGCCCTTACTTTACTTCTGCTACTCTGTCACTGACTTTGATAATAGTATTGGCGCATACTTACGACATTCCTCTATTTCGGCCCACTCTCTTTGGATCTAGTCTTCCATGTCTTCTTCCTCACAAGATACTCACGGTTACTGGAAGAATCATCTGGCAGGTCACCGGCACATTTCTCCTGGCTCTTGATGTATGCGATGACTTGCCTAATTGCTGTATCTCCACTCGTATCCATGCCTTTCCTCGGACACCCTCTATCATCTACACTGGTATACATTTGGTCAAGACGCAACCCAGACACCCGATTGAGTTTCCTGGGTCTACTGGTCTTCACAGCACCATATTTACCGTGGGTGTTGATGGGATTCAGCTTGGTGGTACATGGCAGTATTCCGAAGGATGAGATTATGGGAGTCTGCATTGGGCACATCTGGTATTTCATGTCAGATGTCTACCCACCGCTGCACAATGGCTCTAAGCCATTTGATCCGCCAATGTGGTGGAGAAGAATATTTGAGGGTAGACCGAGAGAGGAGACTGCAGATACCATCAATAATGAGATTGCGGTTGCTGCAGCTGCGGAGGTACGATAGTTATGGGTAACATTGAAAACTGGGTACATACGCTGGAGTTTGGCTTGGCGTTAGGGCTGGGATTGGTAATGATTCATTTGAATACGGTGATGAAAGCATTCTCCGGGGCTGTGCAATTAAGTGATACCAATAACAAGTTTACTTTTCTGAGCCCGTGTCCACCCGTATGGAATCTTCGTTCTCGTCATCCTTCTCATCGCCAAGTTGGGCGTCAGCCGCAACCGGGAAGTGTAAGTGCTTCCAATCCTCCAACTCTTCTATAATAGACCTTAGTCGATCCCGGATACTCTCAATAGCATAGCTCCCAAGCAATAGTCTGAGTGGTGGGTAGGAACAGTGTCCCAACTGCCAGACTAACTCGGCACATTTCACAGCACTTGTAGGCTGCTTGTCTCCCAGCCACTGAACCATTCTCTTAGCATGTAGAGCTGGCGAATTTGCCTGAGAGTATGGTTCACTAGCCGGTTTAATCAAGAAATGTCCCCAGGTAGGTAACGGGTTCTTATCCCAATCTGGCTCATCTCTCCTCACCAGCCCAGGTTCCACCAACGTGGCCTTGATATTGAACGAATCGATTTCGTATAACATTGCTTCAATCAATCCCTCTACAGCATACTTGGTAGCACAATACGGTCCCAACCCCGGAACCCCCAGAGCTCCACTCGTCGAACTAAAGATCAAGTACCTCCCAGCACCCTGGTCCCTGAAATACGGCAAGCTCAACTGTATAATATTCAATGTCCCCATGAAGTTCGTTTCGAACTGATTCCTGAGCTCATGCTCATCCTGGTCTTCACAAGCACCAATTACGCCGTAGCCAGAGCAGTTGGCTATAACATCAATCCGGCCAAAATGTTTAATAGCAGTCTCGATGACTTCACCGACCGAGGCGCGGGCGCGGACATCGCAGAGAGTTCCGAGGCAGTTTTCGTGCCAGTCTTGCATAGACTCAATGGTATTTTCGAAGACTCGGCCGACGGCAACGACGAGGTCGTTTTGGTTGAGGCAGTGGCGGACAAGGCTATGGCCCATGTGCCCTGTGCTACCGAAGACCTATGGGAGTTAGTATTGGTGGCGACTATGTAGATGGTGATATTGAGAGAAGTGGGAAGTGAGAAGTGAGAAGCTCTGAAGACTTACAACCCAAACCAGTTGCCGAGCAGGATTGGATGGTCCCGGAGGATCACAACTCACCGGCAGCTGCAACTTGTTGATGGCCTTGCTGCTCATCTCTGGCGTCATGACATCGCCATCCAGCTCAGCATCCTCAAGGAAAGCTCCAAGACTTCCGCCATCCTGAATATCCATGCTCTCATCAAATAGCTTTGGCAGTCATTGGCAGAGCTCTTGATGGCGGCGAGGCACAGCACTGATTTGTTGCTGGAGAGGCGGACGGGATGCGCGCCCGGTTTCGCGGGGTTGCAGCGAGGCTAGTGCCTTGGCACGTCAGCCCTACCATACGACTCTCGCCCATCGTTCTCCTCAAACTTCTCTTTCTACTGCTCCCTCTGCTGCTCCCTCTGCTGCTCCCTCTGCTGCTGCAACATATTTGAGCGTTTGTGGTTGATGACTCTTTAGTTCTTTGATTCCCCCTTATCATTTCTTCTTTCGTAATGTTTCCTATCATTCAGGCAGCAATGAATGACCCAATACCTGCCACGCCTGCCATGAATATGTCATTCTCGGGATCCGAGTACGCTTCCGCTCTCAGTTTTCCAGGTAAATATCTTGCATATAGCATAGTCTGCGATTCAAATACTAACAATATCAGTACCACCAGTCGAGCCAGCTCCAAAGAGACAACGTCTGGATGCTCCAGAGTCAGCTAAGTCAATCCCGCGCCAGAGTCAGTACCCTGAGGGTCCAACTTTCAGGTAGGAGCTTGATTCACACCGTCATTGATTGTTAGAAACTACATTACACTTGACGCTCTATATGGTCACCAATATTAGTACTATACATGCTTGATGCTTTATTTCATATGAATTTCTAGATTTTGTTGAAGATTCCAAAAGATTTGAGCCATGCTGCCCCGAAATAATATTCGCGTGGACTTCAATATATCAGGTCGGCTTGCATACGTGAGACAGACTCGAGCAGATCAATAATTTTAGACATTGTAGTCAAACTTGGCTCATGGGTTCGTTCTGAATAAATCAACTCTCCCAGGTAGGACTTAAATATCACAGGATGCTTAGGCGATTTAAAAATGCTTGAAAAGCTAGGGGCATACCAATTCTCAGAGCATTTCAATATTCGACGAGACTTGAGCACTCAACCTTTTGTACCTTGACGCTAACATAGACCAGTAATCCAGCCGAGCTCGTAACTTTCGTCGTCGGAAAAGAAGAGAAGGAATTCAAAGTCCATAAAGGCATGATTCATGCTCAATGTGAAAATGTGGAATTTACATCGCTGAATATTGCTGATATTTCAAATCAGAGCATGCTTGTTACTACTCGCCAGTCATAAAAGCAGCTTTCGCTAGCCCTTGCAAGGAAGGACAAACCCAAACATACACCCTCGACGACGTCAACCCAGAGACCTTCCGCCTCCTCGTCCGATGGTTCTACGAGCAAAAGCTTACACTACTCAAAGTCCGACATGCCGGAGGCGAATTTGACACAGAGAATGGCGGGCTCAAAGATCTCAACGCCCAAGACTTTGCCCTCGTCAGCCTCTGGATTCTCGCAGACAGATTCCTCGTTGCAAACTTGCAAGACGAAATCATGGGCTATCTCGTGATGACTCTTAGGGAGGCGCCATCAAATCACGATCTAGTAGATGAACAGTTTGGCTGCAGTACACACTGGATTCCGTATGTGTACGAGCATACGGCTTTCGAAAGCCCATTGAGGAAGTTTACGGTCGATATGTGTATGCGTCGTATCCGCCAAGACTCGTACACGAAATATCCGGATCATTTCCCGAAAGAGATGCTGCTTGAGTTGGGTGGAAGCTTGAATTTGATTTCAAACCCGCATGTTGCTCGAGATTCACCTCTGCAGTAAGCCTCCATTGTGTCCCACCCCTGGCCTCCTACCTTCTCACAAAAAAGAAGCTGCTAACTTCTTCACTGCAGCAAACGGGCCTCTCTCCAAGAGTGGCGTCCTAGAAGCGCCTACTTCATCGGAACTAAAGAGAAAGATCAAAGTTCGGCAGAGGACGCCCAAACATATTCGTAAAAGGCGAAAAAAACTCAAAAGGAGGGAAAGCCTTCGCAGTGCTGAGTCATTTTGTCTATTTAGTGACTTTGAACCCTATTTTGACTCGTGCCAAGATCATATCAGAAGCCCGTACGAGTAAAGAGCCTCTAAGGTACATTGCGTGTCCCGGTGGCATCCCCTATATAATCCGAATATTGCAAATTCTCCTCACGATCGGCCCTGTTGCCCTCAACCAGGGAGTCGGTTCGATTGTCCTCCTCCTACTCTGCAGCAAATAGTTAGGGTTCCTTGGAATGAGATTCAGCTTCTTGTTAATTCGTAATGGTCTCGTAATAGGCGGCCGACCAGAACGGGAAACCTGACAAGGTAATATGTCAAGCGCTGAAATTTTAGTGAACGTGGCCAAATTCCATTGATGGAAAATTTTTTTAGATGATTAGTTGATTTATTCGAATCAATGGAATTAATTATTCAATATCAAAGCCAAATCCTACCCAGATTCAATACTAAAGCCGAGTTAGCTTCACGCTAAACGATGACGGGGACAATATATTGCACGAAGTTCAGGGTAGACTAGAAAGTTAGCTGCTTCAGAGTATTTATAATCTAACGAGTATTTTAAAGCCAGCGTAAATTGTCGTTTTATCTAAGGAATTTAAAAGATTTAAGCAATCAACGTCATTTAAGTTTTCGGTATCCTACTTAATTTCAAAAATAAAGAATCACGTCTTTATTAGGTTTCCTTTGAAGCTCGAGAGCAGTGTAAAATACTTAAAACTGTCTGAGAGTTTTAAAGAGCTCAAGTAAGTCTCTCGCTTTAAGTATTTTACTTTGTTCGAAAATTTAAGATTATGTTATTTATTCCTTTTCATTCGAATTATTTAGTTGGTGTGGATTATTTTGTCTGTTTAAGTACTTAAAAGAGTTAAAGCAATTGGCCGAAGATAAATCTTCTACTTTGTTCCAAAAGTAAAAGCCATTCATTGGATTGCTTATTTAAAATATTCAAATTGGTGTTGATTATTTAGTTAATTTCAGTAATTTTAAGAACAGGGGTAGTCAAGTTGACTTGGATATTCTGCTGTATTTGGGAATTTAAGATGCCGTGGTTAAGTGAATCAGGCTGGATATCCTAGTCAGTTCCTACTGTTCAGTTTCCACTTGAGGCTCACTATTAGACTTTGTTTGAATTACTTTAGACCAAGCAAGGTCTTCTGCAGTGGTGCGCTAGCTGAGTTGTTGACCACCTCTATACCGACCTCAACCTTATAATACTTCGCGACATCAACACACTCGATAGACTGAACACCCAGCAAACTGGAATTATGGCGACTCCTACCCCACCCAGATCTACGATTCCACTTCCCAGAAATCGAGTTAATACCGGAACCCTTGCGAATTTGCCTAGAGCACAAATGCCACAAACTCTTCCCTCAAATCAACCACCACCTGTGCCTCATCCTTCAACTAGACCACGCCGTCCTGTCCCCTTTAATAGGCCTCCTGTCCCACTGCCGCTGGGCGCTCGCGCACCTGGGCCAACTTTCGTCAGCACAGCTTTCCCAGGAGTGACTAGCTCTCTATTTCCAAGAACTAGTGAAATCGATCCCATTCTAGATATACAAACTCCAAGCAACCAATTCAGCTTTCATGAAATCAATGAAGTAACCTCGGTCGCTACCAAGGAAGGCCCTAGCTTTTCGTAAGCAGCTATCTATGCTAATCCTTGATCGTGCTAACAGTCCCAGCTCTCCTAGTAAAATGGTCACATTTGAGGTTGGCAAAGGCGAAGATGCCGAGTCTTTTAAGGTCCATAAAGAACACGCATGCTACTACTCCCCCGTCTTGAGGGCTGCATTCAATAGCAACTTTATCGAAGGCAACACTCAAACCTATAAACTCGACGATATCCGCCCTGACACCTTCCGCCACTTCGTCCACTGGATCTACCGTCAAATGCTGAACGTTTTCCCCCATCGTGGTGCCAACATCGTGCAAGCCATCCTTGACGAACAAGATACTACTCTAGTCGAGCTCTGGGTCCTCGGTGACAGACTGCTCATCCCCTCCCTCCAAAACAATGTTATCAAAGTCCTTACTCTCATGCTCGACCCACACTGCCGTCCCTCTCACCACTGGATCCCTTTCGCGTGGGAAAACACTCAAGCTGGCGAGCCTCTCTCTCCACTCAAAGAACTTGCTTTAGATATCACCATTCACTCGGTTACTCGCGAAGAATTCCATGCTAACCCATCGCACTTCCCGCACGACTTCCTGATGACTCTGGCAGGCACGGTTGTTCCACGGTTTAAGGCCTATGCAAACGACAAATGCAAGGATCGAGCGCCGGTGGATAGATATTACGTTGCAGACGGGAAGGAGAAACCAGAGATGAGTGCGGATGAAGTTGGGGCGAGAAAGAAGTTAGCGCGCTTGCCAACGTTCTTTGCGTATCAGCGCGATGTTGTTATTAATTGGCGTTGAGCCTTGGAAGGTTTGAGGAAGAGCCCGGATCAGTAGCAGCCAGCCAGAAATTCGGAAGGACTCTAATTCCCAGCTTAGCTTGCTAATTACAAGGAATTTGATTGCGTAGTGGTTTCCGGTAAATCAGATACTCTCGAATATACACCAATTTTCAAATATTGACCCGAGCAAGAGTATACAGCTTGGGGGGAGGGAGGGGGGCGAGTTGTAAGCAATAGTGCGGGCTCTTGGTTCTCGCAGAGCGTTTGTTTCTGGGGTGAATGACTGCAGAGGACTCAATTACATGGTGGTCAAGGTCTCGGGCTTTTGAGATTGTAAAGTAGATCTCAAGCAGTAGAGAGAACACTTCCACACAGACAGACTTGAGAGTATCGAGTATCCACCGAAAAAGGTTTGCTTGATACGTGAAACGGAAGTAGAGTTTGTAGAGAAAGTTGAGGTCAAGGTCTTCATTAACCTTTTATAATGGTGATCTTGTTCTCTTAGGAAGTTAATTTTTAAAATTTGAAGTTGGCTACCTTAGGGGATCTCTGTCATTCCCTAGTCTTTAAAGAAATTCATTTATAGTCATTTGATAGGGAGAATGCTACAGGGTATTGGGGGGTTATGAAATAAGAGTAACTGAATATTCTATGGTGTTTAAAAATTAACTGAGAGCTCAATCTCCCCTTGAAGTAAGTTATATCACCATATAACGTGAGTGCTCAAATTCACTTTGAGAGGCGAGCCTGCCACATCGAGATCTATCATTTGCAAAGCTTTCTTTCTGATGCTACTGGATTATCAACTTCCTGTACTGACATCAATGTAGTAGTGCTTATGGAGTTGTTACCTTCCATATTGGAAGACAAGGAGAGCAAGAGAGCTTTACGGTATGTAAGGGTAAGTCCGGAATCCTTCAGTCTTATCTTCCTTAACTCTTGCCCTTACAAGTTACTGGGGTTTTTAGAGCATGTATGCTACTATTCTCTGGTCTTAAAAGCTGCATTTAATAGCCAGTTTATTGAAGGCCAAAAACATATATCCTTGACGACGTCTATCTACTCCTTTTTGATTGGTGTCTCATTGACTTGTCCTTAAAGATCTAATCTTATACATTATTTCAATAAGCAACCAGACGATACTCCATCAACTTTTTTTATAGAATGCAGAGCTGTTGATACATCTTCATGTTCATGTCGTTAGTGTGAAGTACCGAAGCGCTGCCCGAACACCACATCATATCCATTGACCCACTGTAGATCCGTCCAGCATGCCGGCGTCTAGATCAAAATCAAACAAACTACTACCCACGTTCCCCTGAGCCATTAGATCTGTTCCCAGGAAACCGAAAAGCTCTCGGTTCAGTATCGAGGCGGCGAAATCGTAACACTCCCGCTGACCTCCCGCAAAGTAAAGCGTCAACTCGAGAGCGAGCTTGCCGGCACAAAAATCAGTGCCGGCGGTGTAGTTATCCCAGCCGGTCCCTCAGACTGACGGTGCAAATCCCCTCCGGGGGCCCACAGATGTTACATAGAGCTCTCTTCCAGCGGCCTTTCTATATTCTTTCCTAGGAATAACCGTTCCTATCGCTTCTCCAACAGCTATTCTTATCCTTAGAACAGAGAAAGTTTCCATGTCCGAAGTTTCAAATGGCGTTTGTATTGGTATCAAGACCGTGAGCAGCTAAGGAGTGCTAGTACTCGGAACAAAAACAGTCACTATTGCTACTGGCGGCGTTGTGCTTGGAGGTACAGTGATTGCTGTTATAGCTTCTGCGAGTCCTAACATCACGAATTGGAGGAGGGGGGGGGGGGGGGGGGGGTGGTTGGGTGGGGGGGGGGGGGGGGTTTAAACACCGTTTTAGGTGGGGGGGGGGGGGGGGCGAGGCGCCTTTAG
>JAPZPB010000366.1:0-39867 GCA_037952635.1 Bryoglossum gracile | reverse complement strand
GCGCCGGCCCCCCCGCGCGCCCCCCCCCCCCCCCCCCCCGTTTACCTGGGATGGAGGTGGTTTACTTAATGTTCCTCTGGCTAGGGTGCTTGGCTACGATTGGCACTATGGCTGTACAGTCAATTTACAGATATATTATGAAAATCTGTCTAGCTTGTCTACATATCCGTATGTCAAAGTCTATACTGGATATCAACAATGGCCCCTGAGTCAAGGGAACTTAAACCTTAAGTAAGTACGGGATAAGCCAGGTCTCGCTCTCGTGACGACAATATGCAGCATCCATATGATAGGGCAAGGCACAGCTAGATTGGCTTGGGCACTTCTCCAACGTCAATAACTCGTCCATCTACCCCATACCAAAGTTAAGGTACCATATTCATAGTTGCATCGTCGCCACTGCGCCTTATCTCACACGTTACACGAATTCAGCCTGCTGACCCTTTAGCACAACCTGAGATCGTCGAGCAGCCCTAAGCTACCAAAACACGCAGCCCTCGAAGCTCATTTTCACTCGTCTCGAAATCACCAGAATCATATATATCTACACTTAGAGTCGTTTCTATCCCATAAACGGCCCTCGATTCGCTTTAATTTCGGGCGTCTGGAGGCCACGTTATCTCAATCCGAATCCACCGTCTGTCTCCCAGGCAATTCAGCCCAATCGAAGCAAGAAGAAGCTCTATGTCACATTCGCAATCCTCATCAGGGTCATAATCTACAGACAGAATGTCGATCATGAAACAATTAGAAGACTACACTCCAGCAGAATCATTCCCCAATTTCGGTCTCCTGCCCAAGGAATTACGCCTCAAAATATGGAGATGCGCACTTTCGGATGTCAGTCCTCGGATCATGTACATCCAAAAACACTGCTCAAATCCAGTCATAGAACAAAATGCGACGCATTTTGGAAGCCCGAACAGGAATTTACCTACTTCTCTACTTCATGCTTGCAGTGACAGCCGAGAAGTAGCGATGAAGCGTTACGGGAGGTTTGGAGGAGTCAAAAATCCAGTCACAGAGTACAGGAGAAAGGGATATATAGGCATCCAGGGACTTAAATGCACTTGTCAGTGTTACGGCTTCTGGTTTGATTTTGCTCGTGATTGGTTATTTGTGGACTGGGGAGGGAGAAGGGGCGAATTCAGTCGCTTTGGTCCCCAAGACCTCCCTGTGGAAGCTGAAAGGATCAAGAACTTGGCCATCTTCGAGCAGCCTGGGTCTTGGAAAGATCGACCGAGGGTCGATAGCGGTTTTGGGTACTTGAACGAAGCGGACTGGTTATCTGAAGCAGTACTGAAAGCCTTCTCTAATGTGGAGAAGCTGGTCATGGTTGACCGGTTGTTCAGATCGGATGAGGAGAATCAGGAACTAGAGTTCTTGAATGATTTGGATTGGCCGAACAACAAAGATATCAACAGTCTCAACGGACCTGGCCTCTGGCTCCGTGGCCTCCTCCTCTGGCGCAATAGCGACCAATATTTCGCCGGTGAGAGATTCTCTTCCCAAATCGTGTCATCATCTCCTCAAGGCTATTACGCCGCCCGCAAAGAAACTTGGGAGAAGATAAAAGACAGGCCAAGAATTGCAAATCGGAGTCTTGTCACCAAGAATGTCAAGAATCGGCTCTTCGAAATCTTTAGGACGCCCTTAGATGTGGCGAGATTGCAGGAGTTGGATGGATACTTCTCCATCTATGAGGATCAAAGTCGAAGCGACCAGTACCATTTAGGGCTGGCTTTTGAGCAGCAAAAAGCTTATGCTGAGTTGGTGCTTGAGTGTCTGGGTCCTGAGACAGTCAATAGGCAGCACGGGGATACGCTGTATACTGTGGACTTACCACGGAGAATCAAGTGGTTGACAGAAAAGATTGCTGAGCAGAACAAGAAAAGTTAATCCAGCGATATGTTTAATGAGGATCTATTCATGTCAGGACCGTAGACAAGGGCTTTATGGAGCCGGAAAGGGTGACTTGATTTCTCAGAGCTAGTGCCTCAATGGTCGGATCTTAATGGAAGCAAGTCTGTCCTCCTGAAGCTAAGCCATTGATATTGCTTTCGGCAACATGTCAAGAATGCTACAAACATCTGAGCTTGATAGAAGAAGGTTTTCTCAGATTTATACCTCCACTACGAAGTAGCTCCGCTGGAGGGATGTATCACGTGTCTGCCACTTCACGATTTGGAAGCGATAGCCCGCCTCACCCTAGTTTGATTGGTGCAACCTCGACATTAACATCCATCCTTTATCCTTTCAAAGCCTCAAACCCAAGGTTGACCACTCAGCCTCGCGAGACCTCATCATGGTGAGAATCAGGATATCTACGCGGAAGATGTCCGTCACTGCACAATCGGGCACTAGCTAATGCAACCATCCACCACTAACATTCCCAGAATTCGACCTCCCCCAAAGTACTACGCCTTCTGATCTGGAACCATACACTCCTTGAGATTGGTCCTTACATTGTCTGTTTTCAGCGTCATTTATCCAATCCCTTCTCTAAGCAAATCCCGAGTCTTTCCTCTAGGCTAAAATACCCAGCTGTAGTGTCTCCCACTGCCAACACATTTTGGGTATCCGAATAACATGAGACCAAATATTCTACTGCATTCGTGTAGTAAAAGCCGTTCGGTGGCTCTGGAGGCTTATGGGGAAATTGGAAGGTTGGGGAATGGAGGTGGGCACGAAATTTGCTGATAGGATTTTCTCTCGGTCCCTTGAAGCCGGTATGACAAGGAGATATGGCTGAAGACAAGAGGCCTTGGATCACAAACAGGACCATTGTGACGGCGGAGCTCAAGGAGAAGCTGGTGGAGA
Source organism: Bryoglossum gracile (assembly GCA_037952635.1). Lineage (NCBI taxonomy): Eukaryota > Fungi > Ascomycota > Leotiomycetes > Helotiales > Bryoglossaceae > Bryoglossum > Bryoglossum gracile. Next base: position 37,047 of record JAPZPB010000366.1, on the reverse strand, counting down.
TTTATGACGGACGAATACGGGATCTGGTCGCGACTGACTCAAGTTTCCGTGGGACTTTGTATGGAAGCGTAACTTGACCGTCTGGGGCCCGCAATCGATGACAATGAGGGTGAATGATTCTATAAAGATCTAGAGAAAATGTAGGCAATATTAGGCATATTATAAGCTTATAAAAGGAGTTAGCGGGAGCGACCCGGCTACTTATATAATAAATAAAAGCGACTCAATAAAGCAGGCAATAGAGAGGTTATAGTTAAGGAGGAGAAGGAGGAGGGGGGCTAAGGCGCTAGCACCTATATAGTAAAGTTAGTTATAGTCCGTAAATAGTCTAAATTTATATATGCAACGAATAGCGGCTTCCCTTACTACTATAGTGGCAGTTGGCATAGCTTCCTTTAAAGAACCCGGGCATAACTATATAAGCTATCTGTACCCCCGACTAGCCTATATAATATATATACCTAGGGACTTGTACTTGACTAGTTACCTAGCCAAGCTTAGCCTCTAGGTTAGCTGGCCGGGAGCGGTTAGTTATATAGCCAGACTGCAAAACAGGAACCCGGAGAGGGAAGAGGAGAGAGAGGGCCACCATAGTACGGGTGGGGCGGGCTGGGAGAGGTGGGAGGGCAGGATCCCCTCTCACTTTCAAGTTTCAACCGATGAATATACACAACAGCTGCTATGAACAGCGTCTAGGTGAGACAATTCTGCGCAAAAGATGGCTTTTTATACTTGACCTGCCACTGAAGATAGATGTCAAAAAGAGCTTGTCGAGATGGCACTTGCTTCATTCGGACTCGAATCGAATCCTTAAGCCCAGTCCTAAGAGGTATAAAAACCCCCTCATTCCCAAGAAGCTTGTATGTATTTTCTGAATCTCTGCGGAGCGAGTACGGGGTCTTGAAACAGCAGGGAATGTATCTGTGAATGGTGTTAATGCACAGGTTTGGGGTGAGAGAAATTGGAGAGGAATGAAGCGTTGTCGTTTGGATTTGAATACCCTATTTCGTTAGTAATGTAAACAAGCTTAGGATTATTAAATATTTAAAAACTGAAATTAGGGGATTTCTAAATATGTTTTAGAATTTAAAACTAAGTTTAAAATAGTTGTTACTTGACTTTCCATTCCCTCTTGCTTTAAGACTGCCACTAGAGTCTAACAAGACTCTCAACCTCACCCAGGTGTTGTTCTGTCTCTGGACCCAGCAATCACTGCACTGACCTGAGCTGAGCCAGCCCCTGAGCACGCTGACGAGTCAGCCGAGCATATTGGTAGGATCTTCTTCTGGCCCCCTTCCCCTATGCTGCTCAGATTCACCACTCAACCCACTCCTCCACCACTCTCCGCGGCTTAATCTCCCCCTCTCCCGCCCCATAATCCTTCGTATGATAACCCAACCACGCCCTCTTCCTCTCAATATCAAACTTAATATCCACCCCCGCAATCCTATCCTCCCTCGGTATGAACCCACCATCCCCTCCGACCACCCCCGCCATCTCCTCTTCCATTGCCACCGACCTTTCCGCAACCCCTGCCGACAAAAAGCTGTTCAAAATCCCATCTTGCCTCTCACTAACTCTGAGAAGCTCAATTGCCCTATGCCTTATGCTGTAATCCCTGCATTTCACGGCTACAAAGTAGAGCGGGAAGACGATTCCAGTGTCGATATTCAATATTGCCTGTTTCTTTATACGATTGACAGTAGTCGTCGGATTGTAAATGAATTCCTCAGCGTAGGAAACTATGTCTCGAAACTCTGGGGTGGCTTCATCCCAGGCGGTTTCGTCGACGAGGACTCGTAGAAAATCGAATTTGTTCTTGGCTCTCATTAATAACCTTTGGATTTTCAAAGTCAGAATAGCTTCCCGCCATGACTCATCCTTGGCACGTGGGCTGTGTTCGAGATATGAATGGAAAGCTTTATCCCACTGCCGTAGACTGAAAACTGCCACGCTCTTTGTAAGTTCTGCCTTGACTTGGACTTGCAGGAGTTCTGATGAGAGCGTGGGCATGGGACCTTCAATAAGTGCACTGTATGAACGGTGTGCAACGGTGTCGATGTAGCTGAGTGCGTTGCGGGCTTTGTCGATACTGGTAAAGGTTTGGGGTATTGAAGGCTGGTAGCCGGAGGATGAGTCGTCTAGATCAGGGGAGAGGAGATGTCGGCCGCGGCCTGTGACTACGGTTCCTGCCTGGGTGTCGAGACGAATGAATATCAGGTTCAGCGTTGAGAGAGGGACGTATGGAGTTGCTGACAGGGAGAGACTTGAGGTTGCAAATGTGTTTTGGTCTGGTGAGGGGGGTGACTGCAACTCGGTGACGATTTTGCAGCCGCCTTCGATATGTGCAAGAGCTGCACCTAGATTACCTCGAATAGTCTGTGAAACGAGTTAGATTGAAACAAGTCAAAAAAAAGGGAATAATAGGAATCGGGTTCCAAGAGAGACAGAGAGAGGGAGAGATAAAGAGAGTGAAAGCGATACCTCGAAGCAAACAAACAGCACACAAGTCACCAACACAACATCAACTGCCTGCTTCCCTTTCTTCCTCATCGGATCCAATAAAGACCCTAGTGCTCTAACGTATTGCTGCAGGGCAAATGTATTTTTTTCACTCGTCTCATTATCCTCCGAGCTCTCACTTGTCGTGAATGCTTCATGTAAAGCTCCTAAAGCAATTACTGCATGTCGAATAGCAGGCTCATGATGGGTAGCTTGTAGTAACAGTCGCTTCCAAAAGTCTCCACCTGAGGCCCCATCGATTTCGTGGGCAGTATGTTGACAGAAAAAGCTGAAGCTACGTTGCTCTTGGTCGTTGCCAAGTAGCTTAACGGACGGAGCTGCTGTGATTAATGCAAATTGCTGTGTCGAAGATGAGTAACTAGAAGTCCGGGACATGGATTGAGGGTTTGAGGGTTGTGTATAGCCTTGACATTTCCGTCTAGTGCTACTGCAGCGTATACATTCGGGCTTTGCCTCGTCGCACTTGATGCGTCGCATTCTGGAAATCATGTGAGTATGTTGCTTTTAAACCCGTTGGAACGGGAGAGACAACTCACCTGCATGTCTTGCACCCGTTGCTAACTTTAGGCCGGCGCTCTATTCTACATCTTTGCTGGATAGGTGCTGCAGCAGACATTTTATCGCCTATGAATCGGGAAAGAAGAGCTTCGTTTGGTTGACTAGATTACCCCAGCCTAGATGCGCCAGGATTCGATACCAGGACTCGTATCCCCGTTTAAATTGATGATTGAATGGTTGGACACGTAATTGGGCCATTAGAGATGGAGTTGAGAGTCGAGAATAAATCTCAAAATCGCATCAAGCAAAGGTAAGATTACCACTTGCTCCGCCACCTTTACCCGAACCCCTGAACTGACTTGTGCACGGTGCACAACATTAAGGATGCGTGAGTTGTGAAACAGGTCGACTGGTATAGACACTTTTCGATGAGGGAAATCTCAGCAAAATTCTTCTTTTATACTTCACTCAACACACGAAAGAGAGGGTAAGGAATATCACACCTAGCACGCACTCCCTTCTCCTATTCTTGCGCCTTCCTCGGCAGAGCTCTCACTCTCCCGCTCTCAGAGCACAGGGCGTCCAGAAAAAAGAATGTCCCTTAAAGCTAGCTATTTAACTGTACTGGGAATAAGAGAGGGGAGGATGGAAATGCGGATTGGCAGGTGCTTGGGTGGAGGGAAGAAGCAAGTGCTGTTATTTGAAAGCTTACTGCTGTCGCTTGATTCCCATCCTGAGAGACTAAGCAGTTGCTAGCCCTATGTATAGAGAGAGGACTCTTGGACTACAAAGATAATATGTTTGCTTTGATGTAGAACTGGGTACTGTGCGCCCCTCGAGGAGGAAACACGCTGAGATGTCTGGGGAGAATGGATTTTTATCGAGCACGTTGACGAGATCTTTATACCCAGGCACCAACTGATTGTACATTCCCCCTTCAAAGACAAGAAATAACTGAAACCCAAGAGGAAAGAAGGTCGTTTCTTAATTTCATGTGTAACAACCCTCACATATACAACCCCATACAAGCCAATCTCATCATTCACATTCTCCCATTGCTCATCCTATATTTTTCCAACTTAAATCGAAATAAAAAAGCTCTTCTCTCCCTCCCTCGGCTCTACAAACGCCCTCTTCACAATCGGATCCACACAACTCATCCGAATCCTCTCCGGCGTCGCCGGGCTCTCCAAACTCAAAAGTCCCTTCCCTCCATTAACTCCAACTTCCGCTTTCACACCATATTGCTCTCTAGCCGCTTTCAGAGCATCTCTGATCGCGAAGAAAACAACGGAACCCATGAAGAGAGGAGGCTCGCCAACGCCACGGGAGCGCTGGATGGTTTGCAGGTTCTCCCAGGTGACGCCTTTGAGCATCGAGACGTTGAATTCCTGGGGGATGTCGCGGAATCCAGGGATTTTATAGGCGCCTGGGCCGCGGGTGGCGAGTTGACCTTTCATGGGGCCGCCGCGGAACCAGAGAGATTCTTCGGTAGTGAAGAGACCCATGCCTTGGACGAAAGCACCTTCAATTTGTCCGTAGTCAATGGAAGGATTGATGGAGCGGCCAATGTCCATCTTCACGTCTGCGCGGAGACAGGTCCAGTCGCCAGTCAGGGTATCGATTTCGACTTCGGCGGCGGAGACACCTTGGGTGAAATAGAAAAACATTTGGCCAGTGTTGGGGCCCCAGGTGTAGCCGATATCGGGGGTTTTGTAGAAACCATTTGCGGAGAGGTTTACTCGGTCGAAGTAGGCAGCTGAGGCCAGCTTCTTCATGGGGGCGTCTTTGCCGAATTTTTCTCTGTATGGAGCGAGGCGGGCATTGATTTGGGCGCAGGCGTTGAAGATGGCGTAGCCGTTGAGATCGGAAGAGGCGGAGGCAGCGGTGGAAGAGGTGTTTGCTACAGTGTTCGTAGCGGTCTCAGAGATGAAGACATCATTGAGAGGAACACCCAAGGCTTCAGCAGCAATCATAGTCATCTTAGTATGAAGACCTTGACCCATTTCAGTTCCACCATGGGCGACCAAAACAGAGCCGTCGTGGTAGATATGTACGAGAGCACCTGCTTGATTGAGGAAGAGAGCTGTGAAGGAGATACCGAACTTGGTTGGGATGAGAGCCAATCCACGCTTCCTCCATTTGTGTTCAGCGTTGAACTTATTGACGCCTTCCCTGCGCTCAACATAGTTGGACTCATCCTTGACTTGTTGGTACATGATTGGTACGTGCCAATCCTTCAGGCTTTGGTTGAAGTGAGTCTCTTCATTCGGCTTGTAGAAGTTGATCTCTCTGAGTTTATCCGGTGAGATATTGAGACGATCTGCAACTTCCTCCATCATTGACTCAGCAATGAAGATACCCTGAGGTCCTCCAAAGCCACGGAAGGCAGTGTTAGACATGGTATTTGTCCTGCAAAGCCTGCCTCTGACGTTGGTGTTGGGGATGAGATAACAGCCATCGATGTGAGAGAGTGCTCGGTCACAAACAGCAGCACTTAGATCCTGAGACCAGCCTGCGTTACAGAAAACATCCGCATCGAGTGCCTGAAGCTTGCCATCTTTGTTGACTCCGACCTTCCAGCGCGCTAAAAACGGATGTCTTTGGCCTGAGGTAACCATATCCTCGTCCCGATTCAACATGCAACGAACAGGGCGGCCAGTCTTCTTTGCCGCGAGTGCACAAATGCCAGTCAATTGTATTGACCGGGTTTCTTTTCCACCAAATCCACCACCAAGACGCTTGACCTTGGAGACCACCTTATTGGCAGCTACATTGCAGACTTGTGCAACATATGTTTGGCTATAGTATGTTAGTAGCGACCTAAGGACTGCAAGAATACAACTTACGTCTCAGTTGGATTTTGAGTGCTGGCATAGATCTCCATTTCTCCATCTTCGGGCTTCGGGACAGCAACGCAAGCATTGGTCTCTAGGTAGAAGTGTTCTTGACCACCCATTCTCGTCACGCCAGTGAAAACATGGTCAGCATTTTTGAAACCCTCTTCCATGTTCCCTTTTTTGATGTATCTGTGGTGCTCAAAGAAGCTTTCCTTCTCAATTGCTTCCTCGATCGTGAAGATCGCAGGAAGTTCTTCATAATCCACCTGCACAGCTCTGGCCCCGGCACTAGCAAATGTCGCACTAGTTGCCAGGATGACACCGATGGGTTGGCCAGTCGAGAATACTTCATTAACGGCGAAGAACGTCTCATCACAGACAGGTGCACCCCACCAATTTGCTTCAGGCGACGGCATATCGGTATGATCCACCCACTCGACGACACCGGGAAGATCCATCGCCGGTGAGTAATTGACAGAGGTGATCTTTGCTCTCGCTTTCGTCGAAAGAACAAGACAACCATATAGCTCGTTCTTCTGAACAGGAATATCGTCTGTATACTGAGCTTCTCCAGTCGTCTGTTTCAGAGCAGCGACATGAGGATTAGCTTTTCCGAGGATGTTCTGCTGATAGGCAATGGTAGAATCCTGATCCTCCTTACCGTGAGAGATCATGCGCTCAATTTCTCCAATAACTTCATCATCAACGTCTTCCGCGTTGACCTCTAGCTTGGAGAGTACTTCGTGATAGAAGCGGTAGAAGAAGCCAAGAGCAAGAGACTTTCTGTAAGTAGCCATACCACCTGGTACACCAAATCTGAGATCAAAATCTTGCTCCAGAGCATTCATGGTGCCTTCAAGAGTAGCGGGATTTGTCAATTTCTTGCCAACAAGGTATGCAGTAGTCTTCTTGGCTGCAATGGTAGTTGGTGCCATTCCACCATAAATGAGATCTGCACTCTCAACAACATGCGAATTGCTGAGGGACACACGGAGAGCGGCGTTTACGATCGCAATATCATCATCCTTCCTCTTTGATTGCTTGTATGCGCGGAAGAATTCGCCCTTGCTAGCCGTAACTGGAATTCTGATGCTGGCAATGATGGCATCTGGAGGTAGAGCTGTAGTTCTGTACCCCTTGAAAAATTGTGACATTGGTATTTCAGTCTCCGTGCCCAAGGACTTGGCCACAAGGATTGAATTTGAAGCAACGAAAACTGGATTAAGATCCGAAATAGGAGAAGCAGTTGCAAGGTTGCCGGCAGGTGTGCCGACATTTCTGATCTGGCGACCTGCGAAGTATTTAAGCTGCTTATGGATAGCAGTAAATACTTGGCCCTTGACAGGGCCGTAGTACTTGACGGCTTGAAGAGCGATTGACTCCAAATCAGTGAGAATGACATTCCCGCCAATCTCTAGGTGATCTTCATTGAAAGAAAACTGCCGAAGCTCTGGAATATCACCGACAAAGACTGAAGCTGTATATTGCATAGCTTTAAACTTGATCTCAATTTGAGTCTCAGTACTTCCACCAATAACCTTGGCTGAGGGATAAACACTCTTGATCTCCAAGAGTTGTTCCAGAGTAACTGGCCGAAACCACCTCTTTCTCTTGTTGCCAAACGCCAATGGCTTAAATTCATGCTTGGTGAGAGGCGGTGGGAAAATAAGCTCGGTATCTGGCTTGTATTCGATGAATCCAGGAGGTGTAAATCGCTTGATGGGCTGGTCATCTTTGAATCCGTCCTTACAACAACCTCCCGATCCGCCATTTTTCTCCATACAACAACCACCCCCGCCATTGGCTGTTGCTTTGCCGCAGGACTTCTCTACGCTGAATGTCTGAGCAGCGTCGAGAATAGGTCTATAGCCAGTGCATCTGCATAAGTTTCCATCGAAGGCCTCCTCGACATCATGCTCGGAGGGATTCGAATCGTTTCTGAGCAGAGCATAGAGACTCATCACTATGCCAGGGGTACAGAACCCACACTGACTGCCATTGCCCTTTGCAATTCTCTCTTGTGTGGGATGGGGCTTTTTCGTATTGCCAATTCCTTCGATTGTGATAACATGCTTGCCATCAACACTGACTAGCGGGGCCAGACATGCATTAACACTGGCATGGTATATCTTCTTCGTTGTCGGGTTGTACTGTGAGATAACCACTGTACATGCTCCACATCCTCCCTCAGCGCAACCAAGCTTTGTACCAGTAAGGCCAATGCCACGAAGGTATTCGAGAAGGGTTACTTCTGGGTCGATATCGTCAAGGACAACTCGTGTGCCATTGAGGTAGAAGCGGAGGGTATCATCGTAGGCGGTTGTAACAGAGGAGAGGGAGTGGATGGCGGAGGGATCCACCGCAGGCTCGGGAGGTATTGCACTGGGAGCCATGGTTATTAATCCGTCCTTATCGAAGCTGTTTGGCTGTTTGGCTCAGCTCTCTTAGTCATGGGAAGAGGATGCTTGCTTGGAAACGAAGAGGGATACAAGTAGGAGAGACGTAAAAAGTAGAAATCTCCTTCTCTAGAGCAATGGATCACCGTTACGGCCGGCTGCGTCTTATCGCCAGCCAGTCTTGGTATGCGGGAGGATGGAGGTCCCCGATACTACTCTCTGTACAGCTTAATATCCATCCACGCTAGCGGTGGGGTTTGAAGATCGTAACGACGCGGGGGAGAGCTCCGGGGGTCATGTGAGGCTTCATCAACATTGATTTTCTGCGTTAGAAAGGAGAGAATGAAATGGCCAACAGGAGAAGAAGAGACGTACATGATCTTTTGCAAGTTAGCTATTCAGATCAACATTGTCCATGCTATGATTTCCTTTGATGACCCCGCCAAATTGGACCTCCCCTGTCCATCGGGGATTTCCGAAACACGGCATGACTTTGCCGTGGACGAATTAAATAGCGAAATTTATTAAGCCGCAGAAACTTCGTTGCTTCTCATCTTTCTTCACTTCATCCGTGCTTCTTGTTGTTCTTCAATGCTTGTGTTACTATTCAATGGTAGTTATTGAGAGAAGGCCTTACTTATCATTGATAATGAATGGACCAATGACCAAGGCTCTTCAAGTGAAAGAAGTTAGAGAGGTAAGGCGGAAGTCTATCTAAACTCGAAATCATGTTTGAGCCTTAGTCTTGACGGTTGTGAATATTTGAAAGACGAGGACAACGTGCTCAAGTATTATGTAAGCTGTGAATATTTAAATTCGTTGACCCCGCCTCCGAATTTTTGAGAGAACAGAGCGTCGATGAATCCGGGGAATGGTAAAAGTCTCGAGCTGAGATTAGAGATGAGGGTATTCAGGACTCAGGAACCTGGTTCCTGAAAACCTTCCATCACATGGAACTTACGGACGAAACGAATCGAGAAATGCGGTTATGCCCTTTTGATACAGTCGACGGAACTCTCTAAAGAGAAAGGACATCGAAGTCTATGTACCTTCATTCCAGGAAGTCTAGCACAACACAACACTTCAATCTGAATAGCTGAGCGTGTAGCGATGATCTGCGATTCAAGTCAAAGTCACAAGTCAGTCATTTAAATACTCAAAATATAGAATTCTTCTTTTATTTCCCTCTGTTACTTATGCCAGAACCCAGAAACCCTGAGCATACTTTTACGGGCTCAATCCCGAATATTGGCCAGCAGAGAGAGCTAAAGTGTAAAAATAGGAAAAAATGGCAAAAAATTGATTCAGCGGCCAAATTGGTACAGAGCATCTCGAAGAAGGTACCTCGATATTTTAGCTGGGGCATCATCAATGAAACTTAGACCTCGCGGAATGTTTTTGTTTTCAGTCTTTGTTAATTCCGTAGAAACATCCCCCGGCGGGACCAATGACTCCAACCAGCACAACTTGTTAGTTAGACAAGAGTAACGTTCTGGGAGGCAACCTTACTACCAATTAAGCTACAACAAGTACTTCGAATGCATGCTCTTATGGTTTGTTGAAGGTCATTACTTATTTCCATACATATCCCGAAGAAAACCGGGGATGGGCAGCGTCACTTTCGCTCACTAAAGCACTAAATTACAAGGAGAAAGATAAAGCAAGGAGCAAGCAGAAATTTGTACAGAATTCACAGCAAGCGGTCTTCGAAGTTCAAACTACCGAGATGGTCACCAACTAGGCATGAAGAATTCCTTCATTACTCAAATGCTTCCCGTCTCTCCACCAAATCATCTTTGTCTTGTAAGTCTCCCTTCCCCTTTTCGCTTGATCAACGCCCACTAACCGCTACTCAGCTTGCTCCCCGGAGCTCCCTGCTACCTAATCAGCAAGAGCCAGGACGACGAAGCCTTCGACATCCTCGTAAAATATCATGTCGAAGGCGACCGCGACTCCGTCTTCGTGCGTTCCAAAATTCAGCAAATTAAAACCTTTAAACCACCATCGAAATCAAGCTCGAATACGCAAGCAATTATGGATGGAAATGTTCAAGACTGCTAGGATGAGACGGCGAGTGTCGCGCTACACTTCTCGAGCTCTTTTGTCATCTCGAGTTCCTTTCCTATGAGCCTTTCTACGGCACCTAGGTTCTGATGAAGTGACTTCTGATGTGAAATACTCAAGGAGACGATACGCACCTGGCTTTTACTTGAGTACTTCACATGTCGGTGGTTGGAACTCCGCCTGTTCTCCACCGTTATGGTACTGATCCATGAGGGTGCTTGAACTCGCTTAAAAGGTATTATGGAATCGGATAACTCCTAGGAGGAGGAAAACATGTTTCTGAATACCGGTATAAAAGCTTCCCAGAGGGAAAGATCCAAGAGCATTGCTCAGGACTATTGTCTTGGCTTTATTTCTGGTATTGCAATTTGACAATTTGATTATAATCAGTCCTAGCTATGTATTGGTACCTTATACTTGATTCGCTATTTATCGCATTACATGAAGTTAGCCTTCATCTTCAAGCAACCCTCCGAGCCAGACTTCCGAAATGCAAGTACATATCTGATAAACCGCGGGGGAACAATCTGCTCCTTAGCAATTTCTACAAAAAAAATCACTCCAAGCCTAGGAACAGAACGCGCATGCCCTTGCTATCAGCACCCGGTCGGGGGATGAACAAGTCACGCTTTACCTTGACGTCGCGCTCGTAGGTGGTGTCAAAGAGGGACATTGAGTCTCCGTACCGACGAATTAAGGTAGCTAAGGTGAGGAAAATCTCAGCTTTTGCGAAGCTGTATTAGTTGCGTTAGCTAGGTGCATGTTCAAGTTTGAACGATGGGAAAGGGGGGGAGGAGTCAGGGGAAATACTTCATGCCAACGCAGCTTCTTGATCCCTTCGAGAATGTAACGAGATAATGCTCCAGTGGAGATGGTTGGGGAATCCAACGTTCGGGACAAAAGGTCTCGTATGACGGAAAGAGAGTCTCGTTTTCATGCATCAGGATGTTGTTCATGCTCATTGGTGTCTTGGTCTCTTAGCATAAAAGTTTAGAACGTGGAGGGAGAAGCGGGGACTTACACCGGCGGGAATTACATATTTATCATATACGATATCTTCATCTGGGGCGATTCGAGTGAGGCGAGTGCTGAGACCGTTGCCCATTCTGGAACTTGTTAATAACTAATGGCAATTGGTTGACGAGGCTTACCTTAGTCCCTCCAACACCACACCAGTCTGCCAAGGTAAGTCAGTCCCATGGGCAACAGAAGATTAAAAGAGAATCAACCAAGTAAGGAAGTTGTTCAGCAACAGGCAAGTCCCAAGTTTCAAACTTGTCTGGCATGGCAATCTCCAATTCTTCTCTCAATTTTTGTAGCTTATCCGGGTTGTTCAACAGATGGAAGGTCGTGGCACTGAGTACATTGGCCGTCGTATCCGACCCTGCTGCGAGCAAATTTTGTCCTTCCTGTCCCAGGCGATCAGTAGCCTTATCTTCTTCGGGTAGCTTGCTTTCTAGAAGTTGGTGGAAGATGGTGCGCGGGAAACCATCGGCTGAGAAGTCTTCTTCGGCATTCTTTCCTTCGACAATGTCTCGGATTTGGCGCTCGGTGCTCTAACACTGTCAGTCATGGTGGTTGTTTCTGGTACGCAGTTGAAAAAAGTTGCTTACACGTTGGAAATCTAAGACTAAAGTCATGCCAGGGTTCAAGAATCCAACGACCTTATCAGGGAGAGCTTTGAAGAGGGGAATAATCCAAGGGAAAGGCCGAGATAGCTTGGATAATGCGCCTAGACCTTCTAATGTCTTATCCCATAGCGGGCAAAAGTCTGGCCTGTCGAGGTAGTTGTAACAACGGTTGAAAGCGTATTTTGTCACGATATCGGTAGTCAAACAGAGGTATGCGGTGCGCATGTTAACAGGTTGGCCAGTCTTCCTATGAACATCAAGTCTCTGGCAAAGCTTGTCGATCAGAGACGTAATGACCGGTTGAAGTCGCAGAATTGAAGACCGGGAGAAGGAAGGGTTGAGTGCTTGTCGACGGGCTCGGTGTTGCGCATGCGAGATCGAGCCAAAGCCAGTGTCTTGGGTTCCAAATTGCAGGCTGTCAACAATAGAGCGGTCTCGAACTGCTGAGCTTGAGAAGAGTATATGGTAGAACTCGGGGTCGTTCACGTGAATCTCATACGGGGTGATTCGGACAATGGGGCCTTCTTGTCAGCTAGGAAAGACAATTGCAAATTGGAAACGAGAAATTGATACCATATTTCTTATGCAACTCCTTGATCTTGAACGTGAATTGACCTCCCTTAACGGCGTCGTAGTAAAACTCGTACCAAAGAGTTGCAGCTGCGAGCTTCGGACCCGGGAACTGGGCAAGGGGGCTGAAGTAGAGTCGATAATAGACAAGTCCTAAACAACATGGGAGCGAAAATGCTACCACCAAGATAAATATCTCAAGTGTTGGCATTTTGGGTGTATGTTTGGTGCTTGCTTGTGTCAAAGTCAAGCTTTCTGATTCATTTTCGCCATATACCTACAGGTAGGCGCTAGGTTAGTAGATCTGCTGGAGTGAGTTTGGGGAAAGAGCGCAAACCAACCAATGAGTGTGGTTCCACAGCCGCAAAATACCTGCAAGTGATAGCCATCACAGGTATAAATAAATCGGCACGCGTCGTAGGCTTTCTGCACCTCGCCATAAATTCAGCCTTGTGACTCCCTAGAAGATCAACAGTTGAAAGCGGGGTCATAAATCGTGGGCTCCTGGGGTTTTGCTTGATACTTGGAGTTTCCACTGGCGCAGTTGGTGCAAAGCACAAGGGCCCCGAGTTATAGAATCATTCAGTACCATGAAATTGATTAAATAGTTTCCAGCTTACGATATTGATAAAATAAGGCTATAGTGGGAATCATTAGTACGTAGCCCCGATCCCCAGAAGCGTTGAAGTGTTCTTGACAACGTCTGGCAGACAAGCTAGATGACAGTATCAATTCTAAAGTTGCATTCTCAAACTTTTCGTAATAGGCTAGCCATTCCGGCCTCTCGCTTAACCTCCTTTCCTGGTTTCTGTCTTCAGCTCTCAACTAAATTTTGCGATCAATGTCACTACATCAGTCTCAAAAGAGCAGCAGGGTAGAGGTGATTGGAGGTGTATACCAAAACAGTGCTCCAACCTGCCTGAACATCCCCTGTACCGTGGATTCGAAATGAATTACCAACTTATAAAGTTGCTTTCTGTTAACTTAAACTTCGAAGGCTATTGTTTCATTTTAACGGTTCCAAGTTATTAGAATATGATGACTACTCTAAGCCCCCGAGTATTTTCCCTCTTTTGTTTGATCTTATTGCAGCTTACCCTTACAGGCATCCGAATCATCTCGAAGCGGCTGTAGAAATTTCACTTTGCTTTAGCCCAAATTTAATCGTGATTTCCGTTTCATTATCTACGCGAGTACGTTAAGCATCAAGTGTAACAGTAACATGAACCATCTCCTAGTATTCGCCTCCGTTTGGAATATTCTTCATCCACAACACCTTGACCCCAAGATAACCCCCAACTCTACAACACCTGTCAATAAGTCCCTGCCGCAACGACCTCTGTTGTCTCCTCTTCGATACACCTGGTCGCACAAACTTTCACCATCGGTCAACAATAACCATTAACCGTCAACTTCAGCATCCTATTCTAAGATGTTCCGCTACAGCACTGCTGATGGGCTCGCCGTCACTCCCTGGGGTCCCTGGATGGGCCCTCCCCGCCGCACTGCAGCGAGGCCTCAAAGTGCTACCCCCATAGGACAATGCAGAAACCATATTGGCGGATGCACCGAGACCCCAGAGACTCAAGGTGATGATTGCAAGCTCTGCAAGGTAAAGATCCCTATTATGAAATCTCGAAGGGGTGAGCAGAGCTAAAGTTTCGCAGATTGCCAAATTTCATAGGATGAAGCCTGTTGAGCATATGAAATGGGACAAGTTGGAGCATGAGCGTAGAAAGGAGGAAGTGTTTGTTTTTCTACGCCGCAGTAGAGAAGAAAAGAGGTAAGTTGGTGGTATAATGAGGCGAGAGAATTTGTGCTGATGAGGATTAGGTTGGCAGATAAATTGAAGGAGGCGGCTAAATTGCAAGAGGAAGATGAGGTGCAGGCCGAAGCTGCGGCTTCATCTTCAAGGTGATATAAGCTTTGCGAGTTACATTCATTAGATTACTTTGACATAATACGGCTTTCGCAAGGTTTCTAGGATAACGGGGGCAGAGCAAGGAGGGACTCGTCTTTTCCAAGATATTTCCAGACATATCTGCAGAAAGCACCAATAGTCAATTAAACTAGGCTCAAGTATGATTCCTCATCACTCAGTATTCGTGCGTTAACTACTTCTGACTCCACACCACTTCATCATCCCCCCTCGCACCATCGCCATTCTCCACCCCAATGTACTGTACCTATGATAGTGTGGATGGTAGCCTTACTAGAATTCGCATTGGATTTTACCAATACATCCCTTGTCAGTGTCTTTGAACAACCGAGTCATAAAACCGTCAATATCAAGTACAAAAGTAGCCTAACCGTACCCTGATCAAAGCTTTCTCCTCCACAGCAACACCTCAAGCTCTCTCAAACATCCCCACTTCGGCCTACTCATAGAAACAAGCACCAAAATATGGAAAGGCACATCAGGTTCCGATAAGGTTATCCTGCCAGAACCCTTTTAAGTAAACCATCGCCAAAATCCTTGTCCTGCATCAGCAACTCTACAACCACGCCACACTCTCTACACAGGTAGAGTTCTCTTATGTGACTTGTCTTCGTGAATCATGTTATATCGGTTGTATTATTTGATAAGAGCGAATGTAGTAGAAAAGCAAGTCCCCGACGAACGAGAAAGCATCATTAGAGGAGGATATTGTTCGCGTTCAAATGCTTTTCGTCGCGAGAAAGAAGATACATATGTGATCCTCTACAACGACAGCAAAGGAACTAGGTAATAAGTAGCCATATAAAGTGGAAGAGTTAATTTGTAACCTACCATCAATTGTGTTACTCTGGGTGGGGGCTAGGGGTATGTATTCTGAATGGTCTGCCTATTAAAGCCTGAGTCCAGGGTGCAGACCGAGAACGGAGGGCTTAGCCTGGTACTTCTAATTTTATTGTACTGACAGTGCGTGCAGCAATTCAGTGAGCTTTTAAGCGAGAGTTTTCCGCGCCATGCTGGACTACGACGATATTCCAGTTTACTTGTCCAACAGCTCCTCATATAAATTGCATATTTCTATAAACCCAATTTTATAACTTATGTAAACGCATTCCAGGATACTCATAGAGCACCTGGCAACTTGTATACTTACCATAGTGATTAAAATTAATTTACTAGCTTCAATTTGAATATCAAAGTCAGTTTAAGACTTTGAATAATAGCTTGAGCACAGAGTGAGTAAATAGAAAGATGTGGTAATTCAAGATTTATTCAATCATTTAATGTCTTTAAATCCCGAATTATAATAGGGTATAAACTAGTCTATTACATACTAAATTTTTAAAAAGGTAAATTACCAGAACATGATTGAATCTTCAGATTGAATTACTTAAATATCGTACCTAGAATCGCAGGCCAATAGGTCGCACAAACATTCAGCATTTTACCAGAGCTTTTACAAGGCAGCCGTGCAGTCATTTATGTAAAATAATATAACTCTCTCTCTTGTGAATGTAAATCTCTTCGACGCTTAATTTGCAAGCTCGATCCAAATGGTGTAATACCGTGAATCAAAAATACCTCCCATGACTCTAGGCCCAACCAAGTATAAAAGGCACCGAACTTCTCGACTATTGCTTGGTTTTTCTTCTCTACATAATCAGCGCCTCGATCAATCTCAGTCCCTCAAGAACTTCAACATTGCAAAGCAACGAGATTAAACACTGTTTCCACCGTCAAACCTTAAGATAGCAACTGCTAGCCCCATTTTTAGTTCAATAATTACTCCAAAATGCCCACCTACCTCGATGTTCCGAATCGAGGTCCCGTGAAAACTTATTTTTGTAAATACTACCTAGACCGAGCACTTCCTTGTCCTGACGGTAGAACTGAGAAACGGGGTTACCCGTGCGAGAAGTGCGATGTAATGTGCTTCTCATATATTATGCGTACAAGGCGGAGCTAACAAGTCGTATAGTACAGAGTTGAGTTGGAGAAGAATAACGAGGAAAGAAGAATGAGGCAAGGCCGCGATGTAGAAGAGTCGAAGTTGGAGTCCAGAGAGTTGTTAGAGCGTGTATTCGATTCACTTCGCCACGCTAGAGAACAGAAGTCCGAGAATCGGGCTGAAGAGAAGCCCGAGAATCGGGTTGAAGAGAACAGTAGTAAATCTAGCACGAGCTAGTTTCGAACTGATGACTGCTGCTTTACAACTGAGACTGTGTTTCCCGGATGTTTCTGTCTGTGGACGCAGGGCAGAGTTTAGTTAGGAACGAGAGAACGGAACAGGAATTTGTTTTCTACTTGACATTTGTAATAGTATCTGCAGCTATCCCGGAAAGTTTGTAGACCGAGAATTGCGTTGGTAACTGAAAATCTCAATTGCAAACTTTTTTCGTTAAATTATTTTATGCTAGAGAAAGGACTGTTGAGATCTCGGGAAAATGAATTACAGTCTCTCCTACAGAATCCTACAATATTCACACTGTTCAAAACCTGCAAAGAGACTGTGCGACCTACCACCAAGGCCCCTCCACCCCGAAGTCCGGAAGTCACACGAGGTGAAGCACCACACGGAAGAAAATGATGCCAAGTTCAGGCCTGCCACAATCCAGTTCCAAAATCTAGACTCTATTGCGGAAAGTGTGCGGTATGCTTTGTCTAAATCTAGAAGAGGCGTAAGGTATTGAGCTAGTGAATGGTAGGTGAGTTAGTTGGAAAAGCGATTACCTTACAGTTAAAGAGAGAAACTATGTGCCAAATTTTTAAGAATAATTCTCTTTCTAGGTGGAAGTGAGGAGGCCTGAAGAGGAGGTAGGTAGACAGGGCTGTGCATAAGTAACTGGAGAGACAGGCGGAGACTTGCGAGGAAGGAAGCAAGAAGTGATAATTTGCCTGATATATGTGCAAGAAGCGTATTTCAAGTGTACTGTACTAGCAGAGTATTCTGCGTGCAGTGAAGCCAAGCGACTTGAATTCCACCGCCAAAGGCGGCTCCAGACCATGACTTCAGAATAATTATGCAATTTTAATTGCTTTTAAAGTTATTTTTTTTTTACTTTATTATATCATCGCTCCTTATGCTCCAGCCAGTACTCGCAGCTGACCAACATCCTACGACTCACTCCAAGAATGAATCACACTAGCTCCAAACGCCAATTGGGTTAAAATCTATCTTCCCGAAGACAACCCCACGCCTTTCCATCGTCTTGAAAAAGTAATCACATAGCAACTCCCAGCAAGCTACTTTCTTGAGCATGATTTATTCCTCTTCAGAATACTCTCCATATAAGCTGGCTAGACGGAGGAGAGACCCGACTCCCGGCTCCCCAGAATGCATGTTAAATTCTAGGCAAATGCGCCCCTGACCCCCCCCCCCCTGTTTCCTGCCGCTGCCTCCAGTCGGAGTTTGAACGCGAGAGCTGATATGCCAGGCAAGAAACGAAATAAAGAAAATCAAAAGTACCGCGGTCTACCACCCGGGTCTGTGGGGCTGGCGACGTGTGTCTTAAATAGGATGTGGGAATTAGGGGTTTGACTTCTTAAGTACTTGAAACTGTGTTTACAAGAAGTTGTTTAAACTTGAGAATAAGTGCCACTTAGCAACTAGGAACGACTGGGAGTGGTACTGGAGTACTGAAGTACTGTATATTGTAATTATGTGCATTTGCATGCGTCGATATACTTACAAAGCTCACGAAACAGGCGCCCTGTCAAATGCAACGAACGCCATCCTCTAAACCATATCCAGCAATGCATGTATCTCCTCCCTCATCTAGTGTATGCAGACATCTAAGAAAACAGCGCGCACTGCAATGCTGCTTCTCGTCTTTTGGCTCAAATCTAATTCGTTTGCTGAGGTGTGGCCCGGGCGATCCAACACTACACCTGGGCCGAAACACCCGCATTCCTCCATTCCAGCCAGATCTTCTCCACAATCTCCCAAGCGGCCACCCCTAACTCTTCCCCTTTTCTCTCCATTATCAACTTCAACCTCAAGCCTTCACAACCTCCGGCACAGGTGCAGCCACCGCCCTTTCCAACTTCACATTTCCCACCTTCCCAGCGATCGAGCCCAATCCGATCGTTCCAACCCCAGGCGTAGGACCCAAATCCCAAGTCCCCAACGCCGTAGCCGCAAAAGTCTGTGTGAAAAGCTTGAACGTCGCACTTGTCGTTCCATCGATCGTGAACAAGCTACCGCACACTGAAGTTGTGGGGTATTGGGAAGCAGCTAGAGTTGTAGCGGCGACTCCTCCACCTGCTGCGACTTGGGGCACAGGCTCTGGGTCTGCGGCTGCGAGGGCGAGGACAGGAAGGGCTAAGATGGAGAGGACTTGAAGACGCATATTGATATCCGTGCTGAATTGGGCGCTATACCCGTGTAGTGTGGTAGGTTTATTGTCGGAATACGAAGGACTGTGCCGGGAAGAGGCGCCCAGGGTGTACCTTCGTAAGCTGTACGAAGAAGTACTGTGAGTATTTCAGGGCGAACCCTCAGGCTCGTATTCGAGTAACGAGATTGATCCGATCTGGCTTCGTGAGTTCGTGGGATTCGTGATGCAATTCGGTGGTTGGAGGTCGTGTTAGAGAGTTGAAGAGGGAATTGAGAAGGAATAAAGACGACGTCGAGGTCTCACTTTGCTCAACGTCGAGGTTCCACTTCTTGTCCAGCTATTTTCAGACCAGTGCGACCCAGCTGATTTTATTTGAGGATCTTGCCGAGTTTGGTTTGCTTACTCTAGTTTCAGGAGATTGTGGGCTCTTATTGGCTGCATTTGGAAGACTTGCCAAAAGTCTTACCACAAGCTAAGCGAAGGAGGCTTGACTAGATTTAGTAAGCAATTCGGAAGGAACAGTTTAATGTGAGTCACGTGCTAACATCGCCTTGAGCATATTTGTTCTCGGATCCCCCTATCTATATCTGTTCGTCACACCTCACTCATTTCCCTCTTTTCAAAGTGCACAACGAGTGACATATTTCTAAACCAATACGCTAGCATGGGACATTCAGAAGGATCAGAATATTCGCGATCAGGTATATTTTTATAAATAATATAATTAAACTATTATTATATCTTCTTGAATATTCACCCCGTGCAAACTTTCGAACTTCCCACTTTTACTATCCACTGCACGAAAAGCCACTTCAAACTTGTTGCATAGCAAACACTTTCTCTCCCCTTGGGCGCCTGAGCTGAAAACATATATCCAGTAGGGTCTGATGCCGAGTTGTGTGGGCAGAGGAGTGTTTTATATAGTTGAGTGTGATGGTGGACAGAAGCTAGGGGCTGTGAATTCTAAAGTGGTGAATTTACACGAGGGGGGACTAGTAACTAGGGGAGGGCCTGGGGAAGGTAGGAGGTAGGAGGGAGAGCGGAGGGCAGCCTGATTTTGGTCTAAGACTTCTCCAATATTAGAGTCGGCTAAGTTATTCAGAAAGTGGTGGATTTTCAAGTATTTCCTAGAGTTTATTCCGTCTCGAATATTCGGATTTTATTATATAAGTTAATATCGATATTGTGACTCCTCTTCAATCTCCAGCATAGTTTGAGGTTTTGAATCTTTTTAAATCCTCACTTTATACCAATATTCAAGATGGCAAATTGAATTCCTCGCCGTTCCTTAAGTCTCTACGGGACCTTAAGTGCTGGTATATTGGTCGCTTGAGCTTCGTTTGATGAGTCTTGACTATTCATGGCCACTGGTGAGATGCTCATCTCGGAAAATATCCACGAATTCCATGGACAGGATCCCGGTTAGTGCCTCTTCTTCAGCTCGAGAATCTTCTTCAGGTTGAAACGTAAGATTACAAAGTTGTCGGGCCGTTGTTGCGAGCAATCTACCAGGACTACTTTCAAATGTGTGAAGAGGAAGAGCCCTGTTATCATAATTCGGATACATTCTAGAACTCATCCTCATCACTTTGCCCGGCCTGTCGTTCCTCTACCTCCTCTAAAACTCTTTCTGGACCTTGGCATCAACATCCTTACACCACTCGATACAGACTTTGACATTCTCCTCTCCTGTCTAAACGAAAGCAAGAATCATATTGGCCCGTCTGCGCCTCTTTCTACAACTCGTTGAAGTCTGGCTCTCCCTCATTGCCGGAAATGGATCATGTATTTCGCGACTAGTCATCGGGGGCTTGGTATCTGGAACATTCTTCATCAAATTCTCGAAGTCCTCAAGAACGCTTTGTAGGAAATCGGGAACGGTTGGTCCGGCGATCATATCTCGCAAGTGGTTTCCTGGTACTAATTAGTTTGCCAACTCTGTTTGAGAGAGGGGAGCCATTTTTATGGCGCTGACTTTTGGTTTCGTAGCGAGGAGGGGGGTGAAGAATGATTTTGCTAAGTCTCTGGAGCCGTTGTGCCAGTTGACTGAAATGAGTACAGTCAACCAATATCAGGCATATGGACACGATTCCACCCTGGTTATCTTCTCAGAGGATTTTGCTAGTAATATTAATAAGTTAATAACTCCTCTTAAATGACTTCCGTCGCATATTAAGTTGCCGTTCCAAGCCAGATTCTTCTGCTCGTACAGTAAGCTTGAAGAACGAACTTGGCAATGATTCCAAAGGAGGAGCCGGCAACTCTCATTGCTTATAAGAAGTCTTCATTCTCGTAGTCGATCTAACCAAGTCAAAACCCGGCCATGGGCATCAACTTCAAGCACGTTATCGAGTCCAAGTCCATGCCAACCAGCTGCAAACCCTATTTAAGGTGAACCCCCAACGCTAACTGAAGTGTGACTCCATCGATAGTAGCAAGACCACGCTCTTTACAAGCAGCATAGATGACGACTTATGTTGCAGCGCCTTGTGCAGTGACACAATTGTTTTGGGGATCAAAAAAGGCAGATTTATCTCTCGGAGATTGATTTCCAGCCCTCCCATGGTGGAGCTCGCTGTCATGCGATATCACATTATGCACCCGGCAGATCTCGGTATGATGACCCAACATCGTACGTAGAACAACGTGTAACGAACGACTAATCACCAATGCTTCAAACTTGGAATTTGAGGGATTTGAGGGATTTGAGCAGAGAAAGGATGCGAAATACGGACGGAACTAGGAAGCATGAAAGAATTACCGGGCGCCCAGCTGCGAAGTTCCCTATCACTTATGTACTTGGAATTACTGTCAATGACTGAATCTTCGTCTACGGGCCAGCATTCTGAAGCAAGTACAGTAAGACCAGTTATAACGCGGGAAATGAAAACAGCGGCATTTGCCTGGCGTGTACGAATATTCCCATTCTTTGCTGGAGATATCTTTAAATGCCCTTATTTCTTGCTTATTTCTTACTAACTTCGTAACGACGATAACACCTGCAGCTAGGACTTTCTAGCGCTCTCAAGGTCGACTTACACGCGCACAACTTTATAGCATACTGTAAGCTAATACCGAGCCGCGCATCAAGTGGCGACAGGAATGAGGAATGGTAGAGGAGAGGCATACAAAACCATCCCCTCTTCGAACACCAGGAGCCTTCTCTAGACATCTGCAACTTTACCAGCGGAGCCAAGGCTTGTCGAATCGTCATGCTGGTCGGCCCCATAACTCTATCTCGATACGAGGCTTATCTTGCATCTCAAGGTCTGTTGACAGCCCCTTGTGCTGCACATCCAGTATTAGGGCCCGCTGGCTGGAGGCAAGCACTCTAGGCAAGGCTTGAATACAAAGATAAAGTACAGTAACACCCCATCCAACCCCGACCACATTGTACCCGCAATTCGCTCCTCGGGAACTTGGCCTGTTCTTGGCCTTCTCCCAGTGTACTGTACAGCTTCGGTTTGAGTCATCGTGCTGCGAGTGCAGATCACGCATGGAAGAGTATCGCAAGACGAATGAAGCCATCGCATGTTCAGTCGCGATGATTTGGGTTTGATTTCAGGTTTCAATATGAGGCTTTTCAATGTGAGGCTTTCGTCTTTTGTATAGTTTCAAAAGCAGCTTGGAGAGATCTTGAATAAACTGCGCTTTGAGCAGCTGACGCGGTAGTATACTGGACTGTACTTCAAGCCAGCGATCACCGCACACGATTGATATGACCAGCTGAGAATTGCCGTCCGGAATCAGACGCTATTCAAACCATACATATCCAGGGCTCCAGAAGCTGTCAAAAGATTTATCAAAATCTCATGAGCAGATCTAGTAAGAGTAAGACTGAGCCAGTGCCAGTCAAATTCCCCAGCAGTGAGGAAAGAAAATTGGGAATTGTCATCGCGGACTCGACGATGGCTGCTACCAAGTTGTGGAGATGTCGTTTCACCATTTGCCTCGAAACCCCCAGTCGTTGGTTTAAACCGATCCATCAAATCCATCAAATCCGGGACAGTTGATCAAAGCGTCCATGACAGTTTCAGCACTCGACAATGCACCATCCGTCCCAAGATCAAGATCAAGCAACATCGAAAGGTTCGCACTCAGCCCATTTTCATTTCAAAGGAAATCAGATGATACCAAGATATCACCGTCTGATGATAAATTTGACGGCTGCCACATTTATTATTTCCCAGAATTGCTGCAGAAAGCGGAATTCATAGCTATCAGACTCGCACCTCGCACCTCGCACATTTGCGAAGAGAAGGTCACTTGTCACTTGTCTCATCAACCCCTGACGGTAAGGGCGATCCCGATCCGAGGATATATCTCGACCAACCACAAGCTCCAATTTGAATCCTGAATGATTTCCGTCAGAAAGCTCCTCAGACAGAGACACCAGACACCAGACGACAGCGCCCAGACCGCTTGGGAAACAAGCTCATCGGCCCAGAAAAAGTCGTACGACAATGACGGCGATTTCTCTATCAACTCATAGAAGTCCTTGCAAAAACCACTGCATTTGACATGGACACGAAGCCTACCAACCAACAAATGCCTATTGAAGGCACAGCTCCAAACGACACCAATGGAGCTGAGAAGTTAGCCAGCAAGCCAGTTGAGCCCATCGAAGTAGCTCCCTCTGGATCAACACCAGACGCCAGTCCCAAAGCGCTCCCTACATACAAACCCAAAAACACCAACCAACCTGCAATAGCTGCAACTATCAACTCGGCAGACCCCAGACCCAGAGCTCCCCCAAGAGCCATTGTCAGACCTGGGGCAAACCCGCTCGACCAAAGAAGCAACAATGGTGGAGATCGAGCTCCCCAAAGAGCAGCAACTAGCAGTGGAAGACCTAGAGCTGCAACGAATAATACCAGATCACCCCTCGTAAGAGCTGCAACAGGTGGCACTGTCAGACCACTTGGCCAATCTACTCTTACAAGAGCCGCAACCATCAATATCACCCCAAACTCCAATTTCTTCGACCAGCGAACAGCGAGCGATGTCCGACCAATGCCCCGAGGTTACGAGAGTCGAACTGCAGAGGAAGGCTATTTCGGCTACCCACCACCAACAAAACTTACCCAAACTCCATCTACAACTCTCAGCACCTCAGTCGCTAATGCGGATCCTAACGCTCCTTTCGTCGCCAATCCCTTTGCTCAGCAGTCGGAAAGTAGCGACACCGCTTACCGCGGCTACTACTTGAAGACTCCGGAAGAGCAAGCCTATGCCGACTACCAAATGGGTGTTGTCACTCAAAAGTCCATCGAAGACGATGCTGGCTCTCAGGTTCGCTCTATGCGCCAGTCGTTCAAACCGAATGCCAGCGCGGCATTCTTCAAACCGAGGGCTCCAACTTTTGCGAGCGGGGCACCATTTATGGCTCTTGACGCGAAGCCGTTGAACGGGGCAGGGAGGAGATCTACGAGAAGGAGGCTTTTAGTCTTGTTGTTTCCGGCGGTCATCTTGGCAACGGTTATCATTGTTATCGTGGTTACGATGCACCCGAAGATGACAGCTGCTACTACGGATACTACCTCGACTGCCTCGACTACTTCCTGAGAGCAGTGGTCTGCTGGCTTGTCTTGGATCATCGGTCATGTAATGAGACCGGAGACCTCATCACGCGTCAAGGAAGAGGGGGATGAGAGCAAGTTACCAAGACTTGCCGGGCAGACCATCTGCTCCTGGTGTGCTGCATGGTTCGCTACCAACACACATTCGATTCGGCATCTACATTTCATCTCATTTCTAACTGCGCTTCTGCCTTTTTGGCGTCATGAGATTACGCAACAGCTCAGGACGAGCTCGGGTTTTCATTTATTCCTGTTGAGAGCATCAGCGAGCATTTGTCATTTGGAGTTTCAGGAAGCCTTCCAATCGGAAGAGAAGGACAGAAAAGCCAAGTTTTCGATACGATTACCACTGCGATATGCCCAAGATTCGAGTTTTGTGCTGGACACTTTGTATTTAGACCACGACTCCATAGAGGAGCTAGATAAGAGACAGGTAGATGATGAAGCCCTAGGGATGAGAGGGATGTGTAACAATATAATTAATAGTCAAACAAATACACCAGTCTTCTCAATTATACGTTTTCACTGGCCATCGAGGTGTAGGTGCAGCGAGGCCATACGACTGGTTTGAGTCTTACCTCATCCACTTCACCTCCAACGCAAAAGGGCGAAAGGTTCACCATAATTTTCGAAAACGGAACCGCCAGCTCCCTTTCCTATCACCACTAGCCTTAGCAGGAAGGCCTTTTGCTTATTTCGGCCCGCCTATTTCCTTTATATTCAATTCCGCAACGCCGGAATGGGGACCCAGCCTTCCAACCTCACCTCCTCGAAAATAACACTGCACAAGATTGCTACGGGACTCGGAGCCTTGAAGACAGAAGAATTCTCCCTATAAGCAATTTCTTTCATTTGAAGTCGACACTTACCTATCTTTGCAATACTTCTCAGCGACTAAAGTAATCAAGGTGGGTCTCTTTGTGGTTAAGTTCTGGACAGCTTTCGTCGTTCCTAGCTACAGCCTCCTCGCAGCACGGTTTTTTCCTAATCGGAAAACCTGGTCTCACTATATATGTAATAACGCCCAGGATTACTTATAACCTTATACCAGTAATAACCATACTTCGCGCAAATCACTACCTTTGATTAAAGACTATCTGTCAATAATAGGAGATATTGGAATCTCTAGAGAAAGCTCGATGAATTAAATAACGGAGTAGAGAAATTGAAATAAGAGGGAGATATGCGGGAAGGAAGTAGGTTTAAGTTTACTTAAAGAAGAAAAGATTGATTAAACGGTGTATTTTCTGGAAGCGGGATGTTCGTTCAAGATACACGCTAGCATGTAAAAAAGCTACTTTAACACTACTGTAAAGAGATATATCCCCAAATTTAATAAATCTATATCTAAGGCTTACAGCAATTTTAAATTTCTATTAAATATAAAATCTTACATTGCCAAATAACAATAGTCCACTTCCTGGGAATAGTCAAAAAGGACACGCGGCCGCAGTCGGTAAACGCCAAGTCTGCTAATAATTGATCGCGGGAACGGAAAGTATATTAGATGACGTGGATTAGAAAACTAGCACCGTAATTTCTAATTTCATTTTATATCGTGCTTTTGGGATAGTGAGTTCGCTGGGATACACGACGGTCACAAGTGTAGAGTTGCGGGGAATGCGGTCCTGGGTTCCAGAGTTTGGTGCTGGGCTCTGAGAGGAGAGAAAGCTTGTGGGAAGTGGGGGCTTTAATGTCACTAAATTTCTAAAGGGGTGAAATATAAGGGGTGTAAATACAGTGTATTTTATAAGAGATAAGGACGTAATATAATTAATACTATAGTATACAGAATACAGTTGTTTCACTCCCCCTTTACCTCTCGCTTACTATTTACCCCGCTATCAGAGGGTTTCAATAGCTATATTTAATTTAGTTTTAAATATAATTATTTAATAATATGAGGATATATACTATGCGTTTTCGTGGGGGGTATTCAAATACAATACACTCGCCGTATGGTATGGTAAATACCTGTTGTGTATCATACAGATGATCCTCCTAGAGGACTGATCCGGTATAAAAATATAGTATATTGCTCAGGGTCTGGACATCTCTGTGGTGTCCTTTATCCAAATTTCCAAAATCCCAGACCTTGTTGTCGGAAGGCTTTTTTGGTCCCAGAATTATGTCTACACTAGTAGAGTTCTGGGATTCGGATTTTGATGCGACGTTCTGGAAAATAAGTATTGACGAAAACATGAAGCTTGAAAACTCAAAAATATTGCACGTCCCTTGCAACCAAGTGCAGTAATCTTCGAGTGGCTTAAGACTAGTGTAGTGGAATGCATAGGTAGAACGAAATTAGGGCTTCGATAACCGGACCTTGGAACTCACCGTTGAGCCAAGAATCCCGACTCCGCGATCCTCGAGGTCTGTCGCACCGGACTAGTAGATTCTGTTGAACGGGTCACTGGGAATGCTCTCTGGTAAGCACGTATATTCGTATTGATACTTGTATTGTTGTATGTATGTATGTAGAACTACAAATCTAGTCCTGGATCATATTGAGCCAGCATAGCGCATGGCGTATAGCACAGCGTATAGCCACTTTAGGAGACCACACTAGATCAACCAATGAGGTTGACCCTTCGAGTATAACAGATTCTATATGAATGGATATTGGCATATGCCAAGGACAACAAGGTGATGAGTTCGGGGGAGGGTCTTTGGAGGTGTACATTGATGGGGATGACTGGCGATTTTGGCGGGACATACTGATGGGAAACTGGTAAGATAGGGAGACGAAAGCTCTAGACTCCTGGATGCGATAGTAATAGAAGATAGGACATGGGCGAGGGTAGAATGGAAGGAAATGATGATACCTAGAAGCTGATACGGTCTTGTTACGGGATGCTTACTGGTCGCAATGCTACCTATCCCAACTCTTCTCATGAGCGTGGTGATATGAGACCTGGAAGTAACGTAGTGTTGAAAGCAGCGAGTGATCCAGAAGATGCCACCAGTAAAGTATCCAAGACGGGAGAAGGAAACTTTACACCCTCTACAGTCTGGTCTTACCCGGGACTGCTTGCTTGGATGAGAGCTTCTAATCCTAGTTCATGGGACCACGAGAACACGGGAGAAGCTCTCGTCCCCCAGTTGCTACGCCAGAGGCTGAATCATGTGCTCGAGGGGCAAGTAACTAACATTGCATGTTGGGGCTTCCCCGAGTTTCATGAAAGAATGGAGGCGGGAGGACCCTTTCCTCACGGAAAAAACCCAAACATGCATCCCCTTAGCATAAAGATATTGGAACATTCCAAGGCAAGCACCAAAACAAGGGAAAATAGAACTTCCTCGGCGGTTCTCTCGGAAAAATTTCGTGCCGGTAACAAATCAGGCGCTCGAGCTTGGTCGAGAATTGAGGGCTGAAACAGAGAGCTTGTAAGGCTGTCAGCAGCCCATGGAATCCGCGAAGAAAATCTTCGAACGTTGGAAGACGCGGTTATGAGATCTGTGCTTGCGCCGTGGGCCGTGGGCTTGCAACTTTTAGACGTGGTGCCGCACTTTTATACGATGAGATTGTTTCATCAGACTCCTGACCAACGGCGGCGGCTTCTTTGCTCTTTTGGAAATGTTCCAGGCTTCTCAGATGCATTCCTCTTGATATCGAATCATGGCTGTCTAAACAGAAGCTGTAAATAGGCCTCCCCTGAGTCTAGGGCTGGCGGGATCCATTCAGTGCAGCAGCCAGCCAGCACTCAAAGGCCAATGCTTTGCTGATCCTTCGTTCAGAGCAGCTTTACTCGAGATACTGTAAGAGTGATCATCTCCCCTAACCATGTATTCGGACTCTCCGTTCCATGATAATGATTGGAATGTGAGCATTCCTCGGTTCTTGGAGTCGCCCCCTTTTTGCAGATCGATGGCAAAATTGCCGACGAGCGTTCTAACGAGCTTCTGGAAGAACCAAGGTGGAACCAACAGGTCATCTAAAAGCGCTTTGGCAGGTGATTTGCCCTTCACCGGATTAGGATGTAGAGTTCCTGATTGGTGCAACCGAATTCCGGGGGGGGGTGACGAAAAAGAGGCAACACGAAGAAAACTTGGTATGGAAGTCCAGTACTTTGCACGTTTCGAAATGGAATGATCGGTTAGAAGCGCATTGCGGATTTCGATTTCCAGCTTCTTCAAGTGAGGGTGAGGGTGAAGTGAGGGTTGACTGCAGATGCAAGGATGGCGCTTGGGCTATGTTGAGACCTGACCAGTTGTGAAGGAACTTGTATGAGCGTTTGCCTCTTTTGAATTGGATGTGCTCGTTTGCCTCTTTTGTAGATTGAAGGCAGTTTACTTGGTAATACTTGGTGCTGTTGTGCCTCTGCTTTGAATCTCTGCTGCGGTTTTTCTTTTCTGTTTCGTCATCTTCCCCTCTATCTTCACAGCCTTCCAGCCTCGTCGTACTCAGTGCTCAGTAAGGGTTTTGATGCTCGAATCTCCTGCTGCTCAGGCTCAGATTCATGTTCCCGTGGTAGAGGGAGCTTGAGTTTGCGCTACTGCTGGTTACTGTCTGCGCGTTTGACGTGGCTGTTGAACGCCGTTGCCATCAATCATCAGACAAACAAAGTTTCAGTAGAAGGTTAGGATTCGTAATCGGGGTCAGGGTACTGTACGAAGTAAAGATAGATCCAAGTAAATGGGGGTATACGACAGTCGAAATTGAAAATAAACAGAGTTTGAGAGTTGGAGCCGGTTCCAGGGAACAGGTCAGGCAAGGCAAAAGCAAGTATATCTTACCTTACTTCACCTGCAGCTGTCGGGCCTCGCTTCGCTTTGTCAGCCTTGTCTGTTTCCTGCCCCGTGCGTCGATGAAAGAAAGCCACAACTTGCAACTGACAACTGACAACTTACAACTTACAACTTACCTTACAGAGTTGTTCTATGCAACATCATCACCATGAGGATCAATGCGGGAATAGCTTCATTCCTCTTCGTCCCCTTCATCCCTTCATCTCCTTCATCTCCTTCATCTCCTTCAGTCTAAAGCAGCACTGCCAGCGCCACCCATGATCCACGATTCCACCCACCAGTTCGCCTCCCATGCCCGATGGGAAAATTGGCTGAAGTATCGCCATTACCCACCCAATAAAACACCATGATTCCTACCCTCCGGACAATTCTGACCCCATTTTGTCTTGGGATATTACTGTATACTGACTAGTTTCCTCTCACGACTCTACTATTAAACTGTCCTCCCACTTCCCTCGCAGTGTCTGCTCCCCTGGCATCGGTACCAGCTCGCCCGCATCACCCGCATCACCCACATCGCTGAGATACAGAACAGGCAAGATTGGCAAGATTGGCACAAGCAGCCTCGGGGCTTGGGCCACCCAAAACCACCCATGAGCCAAGAGTGCCGCTCTCCCGTCCTAATACAGGACATAGACCCTCATAGACCTTCAAAGGTCCCGTACAGAGCGACACTACTTGTCGAGGTGTCGACTCCACCCTTTAACAACAGCCACGCTCTGCATTCAGCCACGGCGTTTCGTCTAGACCTTCAAAGAGACTCATAATTGTGCCGTCCCCCCAGAGAGAGAGAGAGAGAGAGAGTCTTCATTCTGATCCTCTCCTCTACCCTCTGGATCGTTATCCTTATCGACAGTATTCGAACATCCTTTCCTCCTTTCGTAACCATGTTCGAGCATTTTACCTTTAGCGCTGAAGCACAGGACCATCAGCAAAACGACATCTCGGCCTCACCAACCGACACCTCGTTCCCCTCTCCCGTCTCCGCAACACAACAATATTCTTTCCCGCCATGGCAGCAGAACGATGTAGTGGGCGATATCATATATAAATTATCCAAGCAATCTCTCCATCCCGAAGACGAACTTCCCTCACAATCCATATTGCAAGGACGGGATCTTCCAACCCCAGACTTCGACGACAACGAGACACCCGAGTTCTCACCCGAAGAAATGTCTTTCGTCTCAACAGCTCGAGGCATGGTCACTATCCCCATTTCCATGGCCTCATCAGCGCCTCTACCACATCCAAGGGGTAGCAAACTTGCATGCCGCCGTCTACAGCGCCAACTCAATGTCCAAATGCAAAGTTGCAATTCTCACATCCGAGACATCAACACCCTCGTCGAAGACATGATCTCAACTTCCTCCCAATGCCGTCTCCACAAATCCCCCTCCAGTTACCTCTCCCCGCCACCATCTAGTCACGGTTCACCAGACGAATTAATCGTTGACCCCGAAGAGTACAGAGAAAGGGAGACAACCATCGAGGACGAAGGCTTCTCCGAAATCGACAATGAGAACTGGAGTGTAGAAGAAGAGATGTCGTTAAGAAGAGCGAGTACACCGGGCGGGATTAGGAAATATAATGTGGTGAAGTGGAGGGGGAATGCAGAATATGTGGCGAGTGTTAATACTTTGGGACGGCAGAAGGTTAGGAGTATTCCGCGGATGAGGAGGAGGAAGGTTGAGAAGGGTGCACTGGAATAAGACTTTAATGGGGGAATGGGTTCATGGCTATGGATGTGGGATAAAAGGGCCGGCGTTAGAGGAAGCAAGCAATTGCATGGGACTGATCCCTGGTGGGAACTTGGGCCGGAACTGGATTATTGGGATAACAGGCAAGCATGGCTGGTTGCCACGGGAAGAGAATGATACCGGGTGAATAGGGGTCTGAGAGTTGTATATATGAGGTCTTGATGACCAAATGCATAGTTACCCCTGCACAATCGTATATAGACGATTACTGTAATACAGTGCCAAGCATGATGTTTCTATCACCACCATCTGCTCCATTCTTAATCTTCAGATGCAAATAGTGAAGTTACTCTATCCTATCGTATAATAATTGCCTTATCCCGTTTCAGCTCCTTTCGGATGCTCTCTAATACTCACCTCCTCATTCCAGCTCATCAATCTTAAATAATCAATCCCTTCCAGCCTCTTATCTCATCTCCCTTCCCCGTCTCTTTCCAACCACTCATTTATTCCATCCCACTCCCCTCTGCCCAACCCAATAATCCCATCCCTCTTAACTACTCAACTCCAACCCATCCCTCAGTCCCGTCCCATCCCTCTTAGTCTCTCCACTCATCAATCACCATCATAACGAACCATCCAACCCATCTCTATCCCTCACAAGTCCGTCTCATCTCCAAACCAAGCCTGTCTACCTACCTAGTTTTCCGCATTTTCTCGTCTCACTCACTCCTTTCGTGGAAAGCACTCAACCCCAGTCACTCGCGCTAGTTCCAAGCGTAGAGGCTGGTATCTTACTTGTCTTGAGTAGCGAAGTACAGTACATTTACCTTTTAAAGCTCTGGAGGCACTCTTTAGGATTTACGCTTGCGGTCTGAAGCTGCGAAGCTGGGGTAGAACTACTGACTTGGGGATAAAGCGGGTGTCAAGGCTGTGTGTTTGGTTTAGGGAAGGACGGAGGTGGACTCAAGAGGATGAGAGTAGAGAGTGGTGGGAGTCTGGGATACCTATTGGGGAAACGGTTGGATAGGCTTGGTGAAATAAATTGGGAGTTAGCGGTTAAAAGACAGACTTTTTGGAAAGCAAGTTAGCGATATCCATGCTCGAGACGTGGCCTCCGCGGCCGTCTCTCGATTTCCGTGGACTGTAACTTGTGCTTTGCTCTTTATGGATAAGGATTTGTACCTCGTACAATAGTCTCTGGAGATAGTATTCAATTAAACTGGCACTTCTCAAGTAATCTCATCTTAACCTCTAAGATAGCAACATACTAACACCCTATAGAATGAAATCCACGCTCTTGAAACCCTCCCTTCGTCGCTTTAAGTCCATGGACTGCAAGCAAGGCAAGCCAAATAAGCACCAAGATGCGTCCAATTCCCTTC
The DNA here is from genome assembly GCA_037952635.1 of Bryoglossum gracile. Taxonomy (NCBI): domain Eukaryota; kingdom Fungi; phylum Ascomycota; class Leotiomycetes; order Helotiales; family Bryoglossaceae; genus Bryoglossum; species Bryoglossum gracile. The sequence goes on along the minus strand of JAPZPB010000366.1, from coordinate 4,842 downwards.
CGCTCCCTCGCAGATGTGCCCTGTCATATTTGTTCCATCGAGCTCTGGTGAGCTGAGATCGCTTTCGTCTACGTTGCTTTGGGTAAGGCTTGAAGAATTCCTTCTTCAACAAGCTCTCTGCAGTGTGCTCGGCGTGCTGCAAATTCCTCCGGTGATATGGCCTGGGCAGAATAATCTTTCAGATCGCATCGTTGTGTGATAGACTTGGAGAGCGCGGAAACCGACTGGTATCGATTGTGCCAGCAATCGCCGATAATAGAGTCGAGCACGGGATCCTGATCGAGTTTAGGAAATATCATTCGCTGTAGTCGCTCGACAATAATCGGCCCGTGATCTTTGCCAAAGTCTTGATCATCGTAAACCTCAACACCGTAGTTGATGTAGTAGAATAAGGAGCCAAGAGCAAATTGTTCTGTCCGCGCACCAAGGTTGCCTGCAGTTCCCCTTTCTGACCCAGCTTCACTGCCGAGAAGCCGCCCGTACGGAGGTATGCATGCTTCGAATTCTGAGCCGATGAAGTTCGTGCAGTCGAAGTCCGCAAGCTTGATGCCATCATCATTCCCAACTAAGACATTCTCAGGTTTGAGATCACCGTGGGCAAGTCCAAGCGATTCGAGCCAAGCGGTAGCTTCAGCTAATGCCTTCATCCACGTCTTGCGTACCGGAAGTGGTTCAAGGCTTTGGATTGCTAAAATCTGTCTAGATTTCGGGGCCCTAACTATTTGACGTTGTAAGCGTTCGGAGAGAGAGAAACCAGGTACATATTCTAGGAAATTGCCATTGTCGAAGCGTAAGAAACTTATTACAAGTTCAGGGCAAAGTTGTTGAGATAGGATGTCGAAAATACGGTTCTCTTTGATGAAGTCCTCGTGACCGTCAATTGTTGGAGACTTCAAGACGATGAGAGAATTCACTTTGAATATGATACCAGTGGCTCCCCGTCGAAGCTCTGTGAGTTCTAGCATATCTCTTAATAAACTCCTTTGGCAGCGTGGACGCCAGGAAACAATGGAATTCAGGAAACAGCGGGATTCATGACACAGTGATAGACAATGAGCTGCAGAACGAGGATGGAACTTTGGTTCTACTACTGCACGTGATATTTACCCAGATCCCATTTTCAAAAATACGCAGTATGCTGGACTGTACCACAGTTCCCACAATTCTCGTACTCGTAAAGAGTTCCAAGCTGATCGACCACATGGCCACAGCGATGTTTGTGTTGAGGAATGAGTTCTGGCACATAGCTCTCGAGTTCTATCGAAATCAGAAGAATTCCAAAGTCCCAACAAGTGTGTATAGCTCACGAGTTTTTTTTTGGCAGGGGTCTTTTTCTTCACTCCCTTTGGAAATACAGACTGATCTTTCAAGAGTTAGCCAAGATTTCGCCAAAGTAATTGAATCGCATACTCAAAAACCTAGCGGCAGTGAAAAGCCAGCTGAGGGAGATAACTGAATTGAAAAGGCTTTGGGCAATATCGGCGGTGAAGGAGTGATATATACCTTATCAGCCCGCCCTGTAAACATTACATAGTGGAGGGGTCTGGAATTAGTGGAGAAAGGGCTCACAAGGACTTGCTATTGGTTGACATCGATTTAAGCTGTTGCCTAACGCCCAGCTGGTTGGTGATGCCTCCAATGGTTCATACTCGCCGAGTACGGTTGCATAGCGAGGGGGGGATACCTATACAAGCGTAGACCGGCTATAACTATAAAGAAAACGATGGAAGAGGAATCTAAAAGGGGAACAGCGGGGCCATAAGGTCGGGAGTAATAGAGGGGAGGGGAAGGTTAAGGAGAGGTTGAAGTGCTTGGAAAAGAAGGTATACCCCGGGAAAAGGGTTCAGGGGAGAGGATTGGAGGGGGCAATTGAAAGGTAGAAGCTGGAAAGCTTAAAGCTTGACTCCCAATGTCCACTGGAATAGAGGGGAGGGGTTTTGGAGGAAGTATATTAGGGCTGCCAGTCTCGTAATTGGCTGTTACAGTCCCTTCAGGTTACCCTGTACTCCTACCTTCTTTATTTTTTACCTCTAAAAAGTAATATATTGCTACCGACTTGATCCGTAAACCCCTCTTAAAGGGGGTCAGCCGTCCTACTATAGCCATTGACTTACACAGGAAGTTAAAGGGAATAAACAAACAAACAAATTAACAAAGCTACCAAATGTTCTCACTCGACCATGCCTTGTGGGTGAGTAGGTTTCAATGCCTCCCCTTTTTTAAGACGCGACTCCGCATGTCTCCTCTCTACTATTCCCACCGCCGCTTGTTTTATTTTATTTAATTCATAGTTATTTAGCTACGTATTGTTCCTATATAAATAGACACAGCTATATTATGGCAGTAATTCTCAAGGCTTTTGCATTCCTATATATCGTACAAGTCAGAGTGCGCAATAAGTTAGTGATTGGCAGTTAGTGGTGATCACTGCTTATAATAAGTCATCAGTGAGCTCTTTTAAAATAGATAATTCAGATTACATAAATAAGATAATCGGCCTTCATGTGTGGGTTGCCGCTTGAGGTAGTCAATGCGTGGGCTAGGTAGAGGAAATTTGCCGGACTTGGAGCCGAAGCGAACGGGGAGACGAAAGGAGAGCGTAAATGTGGTTGCCATTTTGTAGGACTGCGGAAAATGAGAATACCAATACATTGAAAGAGGAGAGGAAGTAAATAATCTAAGTATATATGCATGGAGAATCAAAGACTCGTGGAACGAGATAACAAGAATATTCAACTACTTTCTCGGCGATCTAATGTGCTCAAGAATATTCAAAGGATTAGGAACCGCTTAGCATTCAGAAAGAATTAAAAATTCGGGGGGTTTCCGGCCCCAAATTGACTCTGCGAGTTTCGGGAGAACTTAGATTTTTAGGTCGTATAAAGCCGAATATAGATCATTGGGTAAACGGTCCAGAAACGGAGATCACTTAAGCCTCTTGATAAAAACGAACTTAATATCCATACGAAAGGCTCTTGCAAGTAAAGAGCTATTCTTCAGTGATAAAAGCCCCAGCCTCTAGTTTAAATTAGCACTAAAATCTAGTTATGTCTCTTTCTCCAATCTACCTATTCTACGTTTTCAATTTCAACGCCCAAAATTTCTGAGTAGTCCTCAACCTATCGCACAGCAATTGTCTTCTCTTCTACTCACGGTTTATGCTCAAAGCTACGGAGCATCAAACAAACCCCAGAAATATATGAAAACACAATGGAGATCTTAAAGAGAGGCCTGTTGTTACTGGTATATATACACTCAGGAAGCTCGCTTCATTGGGTCCTTGGCAAACACCTTGAAGTTAGTGGGTTATGGTTGAGGAAAGAGAAGGATGTTCAGAGGTCAGTAACAGCTGGGTGAGGAAGTTTGAAAGTATAATTTAAGGCTCAGAAGTTTATTCCAGGAATTTGCTTCACTTGTAGGCTTGGCTCATTCTCTTTCGTTGCGCGATTAGCAGGCCCTCCTCTCTTTGGTCCTTCTCCTACTTCCATTTCCAGGATTTAGTAAATTTATATGGCTTCAACTACTGGGATAGCCCTACTTCTGTTTATTGAAAACAAAAAAATCGCAAGAACATCATCTGGTGTCCGGCCTGAAGCGTTCTGCTGCGGGGTCGTGGCAGGGAAAGACCCAGGAGAAATAATGGCGAATTACTGTTGCCCTATTTGTAAAGCTGAGAATTCAAAACTGGGATTGACTGAAACAAGCCGAGGTCAGCAATGAGCTGCCACCAAGTAGCTGATTCATAACTTGAACGCCAATGTCTCGTTTTAATTCCATCCCCTCCAGACTCGTGTTTTCTGCAACTTGAGCGTGCCTCTTAAGCAGCTCGCCAATCGTCTCTCGTAATAGCTTCACACTTTCAGGCTCATCGGCTGGAACCCTCCTCGCTATAAACTCTAGGAACTCCACTTTTACCGCGGAAGATAGCTTTCCCTTGTACAAATCTCTAGGCATGAAGTATTCGCAAATCTTGTTGTACAATTTCTTGATCCTTGCCTGGTCATGCTCACAGATCTCGAGAATCTTCTTAATTTCTGGGATTGTGACGACAATCCTCGTGAGCTTAAGCTGTCTCCCATTTTTGGCAGCCCCATGTTTCCAAACTATCTCTTTTATGTCTAGCTAGGTGTCCCTTGGACCACGATTTGGTACCATAGGCAAGAGAAGGACAGAGCTGGTTGGATTCCCGTAAGTCGGAGACCTGCAAAGCCGCCCTCATCTTCCTCTGGAATAAAACACCTGTCGCACGCTAGCGTGGTATGTGGTATGATCACGTATATGTTTGAGTGATCAAAGAAGAGCTAGTAAAGAGTAGTTATACGATTCTGTCTAAAGAGAAAAGGAAATAGATAATCGTATAATTATAATATATATACACGAGAGAGCATAGGCTATATGCCTATATGCTCTCGAGCCCTAAGAGTATACGTGAATATCAGGTAACAGGGGCTATATTTTATAATATACCCCCTAGATAGCTTATAGTAGAGTAATCTGTCTAATTAACATAGCAAATAAATAATATAATATAGCGTTAAATAATCAGAACGTAGCAAACAAATAGCTCGGTATAACGTTAAATAATTAGGAATCTAGTTACCCCCTAGATTGCTTATAGTAGAGCTATGCTAACCATTCCTTCTAAAAATAGGAACTTATAAGTGATTGCGCGGGAGTGCCTAAGAAATTAGGTTTACCCTATAGTAATCGGCAATATAATCTAAGATTATAGCTTGCAAATCTATTTATTCTTGCCGGGTTAAGACTAGCAGCGGATCTTCCCTTAGATTAACTACCCGCTTCTCTAGGTATAAAAAGACTTAACTTTACTCCTAGTTCTAT